>SAYR01004239.1:119942-148858 GCA_004382745.1 Argopecten irradians irradians
CTGTCATCTTACAAAAAGGACCATCATCACTGGATGAACAGTATTACATTGATAATGTAAACTGTCATCTTACCAAAAGGACCATCGATTTACTGGGATTAACAGTATACACTGATAATGTAACTGTCATCTTAACAAAAGGACCATCATTTACTGGATTTAACAGTATACGATGAGAAAAAAAATTTAAAAACTTGTCATTCTTACAAAAGACCGATTCAACTGGATTAACAGTAATACATTGATAATGTAACTGTCATCTTACAAAAGGACATGCATTACTGGGATAACAGAGACACTGAATAAGTGTAACTGTCTCTACAAAAGGACCATCATTACTGGATACAGTATACACTGATAATGTCAACTGTCAATCTTTACAAAAGGACCATCCATCACTGGGATTAACAGTATATCAACTGATAATGTAACTGTCTGCATCTTACAAATAGGACCATCATCTACTGGTATTACACTATAGCAGTGATAAGTAAGCTTGTCATCGTCTACAAAAAGACCATACATTACTGGGATTAAACAGTACTCACTGATAATGTCAATGTCAATCTTAACAAAAGGGACCATCATTACTTGGATTAACAGTATAGCACTGATAATGTAACTGTCATCTTCTACAGAAAGGACCATTCATTACTGGGATTAACAGTATACATCATAATGTAACTGTCATCATTACAAAAGGAACCATCATTACTGGATTACCGATATACCACTGATAATGTATACTGTCATCTACAAATAGGACCATCATACTGGATTTAACAGTATGTACACTGATAATGTAAACTGTCATCTTACGAAAAGGAACCATCATTACTGGGATTAACAGTTATACACTGATAATTAGACTGTTCTTTACAAAAGGACCATCATTTACTGGGATTGAACATATACACTGAATAATGTAACTGTTCATCTTACAAAAGGCACCATCATCACTGGGAATTTAACAGTATAGTAACATCTGGCATAATGTAAACGTCATCTTACCAAAGGACCCTTCATCCTACTTTGTGGATTAAACAGTATACATTGATAGATGTAAACTGTCAATCTTTACAAAAGGACCATATCATGACTGGGATTAATCAGTATACACTGATAATTGTAACTGTTCATCTTACAAAAGGGACGCATCATACTGGGATTAACAGTATACGGATTTAAATGTAACTGTCAATCTTACAAAAGCGACCATTCATTACTTGGATTACAGTAACAGTGATGAATGTAACGGTCATCTTACAGAATAGACCATCATTACTTGGATTGAACGTATACATTAGAAATGTACACTGTCATCTTACAAAAGGACCATCATTTACTGGGATTAACAGTATACCACTGATATGTAAACTGCATCTTACAAAAGAACCATCATTACTGGATTGAACAGTATACAATGATAATTGTAACTGTCATCTTACAAAAGGGACCATCATGTACGGGATTTAACAGTATATGGTCCTTGATAATGTATAACTGTCATCTTACAAAGGACCATCACTTACTCGGGATTAAGCAGGTCATACTGATAATGTAACATGTCATCCTTACAAAAAGGACCATCATAACTGGGGGATTTTGAACAGTATATAAACTGATAATGTAATACTGGTCATCTTACAAAAGGACCATCATAACTGGATTAACAGTTAACACTGGATAATCGTAACTGTCATTCTTACAAAAGGACCATCATTACTGGATTAACAGGTGTTATCATTTGATAATGTAACTGTCATCTTAACAAAAAAGGTACCCATGCTATACTGGGATTAACAGTATAGCACTTGATAATGTAACTTGTCATGCGTTACAAAAGGACGCATCATTACTGGGATTAACAGTATACACTGATAATGTATCTGTCATCTTACAAGAGGGACCTCATCACTGGATTAAACAGTATACACTTGTAATATGTAACTGTCCATCTTACAAACAGACCATCATTACTGGGATTAAACAGTATACACTGATAATGGTATAGACTTGTCATCTTCACAAAAGGACCACATTGTACCTGGGATTAACAGTATTACAGTGAAAATGTATACTGATCATCTTAACAAGGACCATCATTACTGGATTAAGCATGTATAACCGTAAATGCAAGAGCACTGATAATGTAACTATCTATCTCTATCAAAAGGACCCATCATCATGGGATTAACTAAATCTATGACATGCTATAGATGTTAAACTGTCATCCTTACAAAAGGAACCATTCATTATCTCGGGCATAACAGTAGTACACTGATAATAGTAACTGGTGTCATCATTACATAAAGGGACCATGCATTACTGGGATTAACAGTATTACAACTGATAAGTGTAAGCGTGGTTCATCTGACAAAAGGACCCATCTATAACTTGGGAATTAACATAGTATATACATTGATGAAGTAACTGTCAATCTTACGATAAGGATCATCATTACGTCGGGATTTAACAAGGCCTATACACTGATAATGTAACTGTCATCTTACAAAAGGACCATCATTTACTGGGATTAACAGTAAATACACTTGATAAATGTAATGTCATCTTACAAAAGGACCATCATTACTGGGATTAACAGTATACATTGATAATGTAACTGTCATCTTACAAAAGGACCAATCATTACTGGGATTTAACAGTATACACTGATATGTAACTGTCATCTTTACAAAGGACCATCATTACTGGGATTTAACAGTTATACACTGATAAGGGTAACTGTCATCTTACAAAAGGACCATCATTACTGGGATTAACAGTATACAGTGATTAATGTAACTGTTCATCTTACAAAAGGACCATCTATTACTGGGATTAACAGTTATACATGATAATGTAAATGTCATCTTACAAAAGGACCATCATTACTGGGATTAACAGTATACACTGATAAGTAACTGTCATCTTACAAGGAACATCATTACTGGGATTAACAGTATACATTGATAATGTAACTGTCATCTTACAAAAGGACCATCATTACTGGGTTACAGTATACACTGGATAATGTACTGTCCATCTTACAAAAGGACCATCATTACTGGGATTAAACAGTACTACACTGGGGATAATGTAACTTGGTCATATTTACAAAGACCATCATTACTGGGATAACAGTTATACATTGATAATGTTAACTGTCATCTAACAAAGGACCATCATCTGGGATTCACAGCATACACTGATAATGTAACTGTCATCTTACAAAAGGCGCATCATCCACTGGGATTACAGTATACACTGGATAATGTAACTGGTCATCTTCAAAGGACCATCATTACTGGGATTAACAGATATAACACTGACTAATGTAACTGTCATCTTACAAAAAGGACCATCATCACTGGGGATTAACAGTATACACTGATAATGTACTGTCATCTTACAAAAGGACCATCATTACTGGATTAAAGTATCAGTGATAATGTAAAACTGTCATCTTACAAAAGGACCATCATTACTGGGGATTACAGTATACAGTGATATGTAACTGTCCATCTAACAAGGACATCATTACTGGGGATTAACAGTTTACACTGATAATGTAACTGTCATCTTAGAAAAGGACCGATCATCTGGGATTTAACATATACACTGATGATGTAACTGTCATCTTACAAGGACCATCGATTACTGGGATTTAACAGCTAATACATGATAATGTAACTGTGCATCTTACAAAAGGGACCATCATTACTGGGATTAACAGTATAACAGCTGATATATGTATAATGTCATCTTTACAAAAAGGACCATCCATTACTGGATTAACAGTATACATGATGATGTAACTGTCATCTTACAAAGGACCATCATTACTGCGGATTTAACAGGAGACACTGTAATGGTAACTGTCATCTTAAAAAGGACCATCATTACTGGGATTAACAGTATCACTGATAATGTAACTGTCATCTTACAAAAGGACCATCATCACTGGGATTAACAGAGTTACATGTGATAATGTAACTGTCACTCTTAACAAAAGGACCATCAATTACTGGGATTAACAGTACTACACTGATTACTGTAATGTCATCTTAACAAAAAGCGACCATCATTACTGGGATTAACAGTATACACTTGATAAATGTAACCTGTCATCTAACAAGAAAGGGACCATCATCATGGGATTACAGAATACATTTGATAATGTTACTGTCATCTTACAAAAGGACCATCGATTCTTGGATTAACAGGTCATACACTGTAATGTAACTGTCATCTTACAAGGACCATATTACTGGGATTAACAAGTATACACTGATAATGGAACTGTCACTCTTTACAAAAAGGCCACAATACTGGGATAACAGTATAACTGATAATGTAACTGTCATCTTAAGGACATCATTACTGGGATTAACAGTTATACCATTGATGATGTAATGTCCATCTTACAAAAGGACATCATTACTGGGATTAACAGTATACACTGATAATGTAACTGTCTTACAAAAGACCATCATCACTGGGATTAACAGTAGTACATCTGCATAATGTAACTGTCATCTTACAAAAGGACCATTCATCTACTGGGTATTAACAGTATCATGATGATGTAACTGTTCATCTTACAAAAAGGACCAGTCATTACGGAATTAACAGTATACAGATATGTTAACTGTCATCTTACAAAAGACCATCATTACTGGGATTAACAGTATACACTGATAATGTAACTGTCAATCTTACAAAAGGACCATCATTAACTGGATTCACAGTATATATTGATAGAGGTAACTGTCATCTTACAAAAGGACCTCATTATGGGATTAAAACAGTAAATCATGATGATGTAAACTGTCATCTTTACAAAAGGACCATCATTATGGATTAACAGTATACACTGATATGTAACTGTCATCTTACAAAAGGACCATCATCCACTGGGATTACCAGTAACATTGATAATGAACTGTATCTTTACAAAAGGACCTTGCAATTACTGGGATTAAACAGATATGACACTGATAATGAACTGTCATCTACAACAAGGGACCATTCATTACTGGGATTAACAGTATACACTGAATAATATAAACTGTCATTCTTACAAAGGACCAAATCATTACTGGATTAACGTATACATGATAATGTAACTGTCATCTTACAAAAGGAAACCATCATTACTGGCGATAACAGTAATAACATTGATGATTGTCATGGATCGCCAAGAACCTACATAGATAGAACTCTCTATTCATTGGTACACTACTAAAAGCGAGATGATCGAGCAGACATTTTTTTGTGTGACATTAAAAGGACAATATGTTTCTTGCTCATAGGAAACTTCTTCAAATTATTTCAAATAACTTCCTAATTTACTACCCAGATTGGAAGTTTTTGGATGGAATCTTACTATTTCTTCTCCTGGATTACTAGAGTTTGTCTTCCAGATTGGAAGTTTTTGATAGAATTTCTATTTCTCTCCCTCGTTTATATACCAGATTGGAAGTTTTTTTTATAGAATTTCTATTACTCTCTCTAGTTTGTGTACCAGATTGGAAGTTTTTGATAAAATTTCTATTACCCTCCCTAGTTTGTTTTCCAGATTGGAAGTTTTTGATAGAATTTCTATTTCTCTCCCTCGTTTATATACCAGATTGGAAGTTTTTTTATAGAATTTCTATTACTCTCCCTAGTTTGTCTACCAGATTGGAAGTTTTTGATAGAATTTCTATTTCTCTCCCTAGTTTGTCTACCAGATTGGAAGTTTTTGATAAAATTTCTATTTCTCTCCCTAGTTTGTCTACCAGATTGGAAGTTTTTGATAAAATTTCTATTTCTCTCCCTAGTTTGTCTACCAGATTGGAATTTTTTGTTAGAATTTCTATTACCCTCCCTAGTTTGTGTACCAGATTGGAAGTTTTTGATAGAATTTCTATTACTCTCCCTAGTTTGTGTACCAGATTGGAAGTTTTTGATAAAATTTCTATTTCTCTCCCTAGTTTATCTACCAGATTGGAAGTTTTTGATAAAATTTCTATTTCTCTCCCTAGTTTGTGTACTAGATTGGAAGTTTTTTATAGAATTTCTATTACTCTCCCTAGTTTGTGTACCAGGTTGGAAGTTTTTGATAGAATTTCTATTTCTCTCCCTCGTTTATATACCATATTGGAAGTTTTTTATAGAATTTCTATTACTCTCCCTAGTTTGTGTACCAGATTTGAAGTTTTTGATAGAATTTCTATTTCTCTCCCTCGTTTGTCTACCAGATTGGAAGTTTTTTATAGAATTTCTATTACTCTCCCTAGTTTGTCTACCAGATTGGAAGTTTTTGATAGAATTTCTATTACTCTCCCTAGTTTGTCTACCAGATTGGAAGTTTTTGATAGAATTTCTATTTCTCTCCCTCGTTTGTCTACCAGATTGGAAGTTTTTGATAGAATTTCTATTACTCTCCGTAGTTTGTCTACCAGATTGGAAGTTTTTGATAGAATTTCTATTTCTCTCCCTAGTTTGTCTACCAGATTGGAAGTTTTTGTTAGAATTTCTATTTCTCTCCCTAGTTTGTCTACCAGATTGGAAGTTTTTGATAGAATTTCTATTACTCTCCCTAGTTTGTGTACCAGATTGGAAGTTTTTGATAAAATTTCTATTACTCTCCCTTAAAAGTTTGTGTCCCAGATTGGAAGTTTTTGATAAAATTTCTATTTCTCTCCCTAGTTTGTGTACCAGATTGGAGGTTTTTGATAGAATTTCTATTACTCTCCCTAGTTTGTGTACCAGATTGGAAGTTTTTGATAGAATTTCTATTACTCTTCCTAGTTTGTCTCCCTATTTTGACATGACGTAGTGACCCAGATCCTAAAATAAAGAAGAAATTATTCAAACTTCTAACAGACTCCTATGGTCTTTCCCCCTCCTCTTATTAAACAGATACATGAAACTACTCCAACTTACTGATGGTAACGATAAGAGGTTTATGGTCAATGTTGTAACAGCCTTAACTACCAACATGGAAATGGCCAGAAGATACAGCTCAGGAAACAGCTAGTGCTCAACAACTTACCATCTTTTGCAAATAGATTTATGGCTTACTTTATAGTATAATTTTATGGAAGGCTCCTTATTTGCTTCAATTTTATTGGGTCGAATAAGGTACTCATTTTGCAGCGGTTAAAACGGTTTACAGGGAAATCTGTAACACTAAACTGTTACAGGGAAATTTCTAATAGTTTAAATGTTTAAATTAAGATATAAAATATTACTTAAATGAAAATTGGTAACAAAAGCAATAGCTGGGTTATTTATTTTCATATTTTAGCAGCATGTTCATCTAAACTCAACAGTTTGAACAATATGTTTCACAGACTAATAAAGAGCAATTTTCACAAAGGGAGACAACTCTGGCACAATGCAAAATATTAATATGATAAACAAACAGAATACTTCTGAAATCCACCCAGAAAATCTGATAGATGTACACATTAAATACCCATTATGGGGTCATTAACAATATGACTGCCGTGCCAGGTAGCTATCACACCAAATGAATCATATTTTAATCTTCGATATGATGTAGGTTGATTACAAGGTAGATGATACCAGCTATATACCCCACCAGATGTATGATACCACCTCATTTAGAATCATTAGGGATTCAGCCCCAAGCAGTGGTTAGTCAGTGGGTATAATGATTGTTAACAGGATCTAGCTGAGAAGTGTGTCCCATTAACTATCACTTTCATCAGCACTACATGTATATACAGGTCCATATCAATATCATTTGGAAAATCTAACAAGCCACATAATTGAATTTTGCAACGTCTTAAATTTCAACTCCCTGAATTCTAAGTGTAAGTGAGCTTGGACAAATTTTGTATCAGGTGACATTGAAAACCTTCGTGACAGTGTAACCCCCGCCCCTCAAGACTTGGTGTGTAGGTAACCTCTGTCACACTGTAACCCCCGCCCCTCAGGACTTGGTGTGTAGGTAACCTCCGTCACACTGTAACCCCCCCCCCTCAGGACTTGACGTGTAGCTAACCTCCATAACACTGTAACCCCTGCCCCTCAAGACTTTGATGTGTAGCTAACCTCCGTCACACTGTAACCCCTGCCCCTCAGGACTTGACGTGTAGCTAACCTCCATAACACTGTAACCCCCACCCCTCAGGACTTTGATGTGTAGCTAACCTCCGTCACACTGTAACCCCCGCCCCCCAGGACTTGATGTGTAGCTAACCTCCGTCACACTGTAACCCCCCCTCCCCTCAGGACTTGATGTGTAGCTAACCTCCATCACTCTGTAACCCCTGCCCCTCAGGACTTGATGTGCAGCTAACCTCAATAACACTGTAACCCCTGCCCCTCAGGACTTGATGTGTAGCTAACCTCTGTCACACTTTATCCCCCCCCTCAGGACTTTGATGATGTGTAGCTAAATTCCATCACACTGTAACCCCCACCCCTCAGGACTTTGATGTGTAGCTAACCTCCATCACACTGTAACCCCCGCCCCTCAGGACTTGATGTGTAGCTTACCTCTGTCACACTGTAACCCCCACCCCTCAGGACTTGATGTGTAGCTAACCTCCATCACACTGTAACCCCCATCCCTTAGGACTTTGATGTGTAGCTAACCTCTGTCACACTGTAACCCCCACCCCTCAGGACTTTGATGTGTAGCTATTTACCTCTGTTACACTGTAACTCCCGCCCCCCAGGACTTGATGTGTAGCTAACCTCTGTCACACTGTAACCCCCGCCCCACTAGCGGACTTTTGATGTGTAAGCTAAACCTCTGCAACACTTTATCCGCCCCCCCTCAGGAACTGACGTGTAGCTAACCTCCATCACACTGTAACCCCTGCCCCTCAGGACTTTGATTGGAAGCATAACCTTCCATCCACACTGTAACCCCCACCCCTCAGGACTTGGACGTGTAGTCTAAACCTCCCGTTCACACTGTAACCCCCCCCCCAGGACTGATGTGTAAGCTAAACCCTGTTCACACTTTTATCCCCCCCCCTAAGCGACTTTTTGATGTATAGCTTAACCTCCGTTCACACTGAACCCCCACCCTCAGGATTGATGTGTCAGCTAACCTCTGTTCACACTGTAACCCTGCCCCCCTTCAGGACTTGATGTGTAGCTACACCCTCCATCACACTGTAACCCCACCACCCCTCAGGACTTGACGTGTAAGCTAACCTTCCGTCACACTGTATACCCCCGCCCCCGAAGGGACTGATGTGTTAAGCTAACCTCTGTCACACTTTATCCCCCCCCCCTCAGCGACTTGATGGTTAAGCTAACCTCCATCACACTGTAACCCCTGCCCCCCAGGACTTGGAACGGTGTAGCTGAACCTTCCATCACACTGTAAACCCCTGCCCCCCAGGACTTGATGTGCTAGCTAACCTCCATCACACTGTACTAGGTGCCGCGCGTTCACCGGTAATTATTGGGATGCAACTACACCACCAAAAAATATTGTACCGCATACAGTTTACCTGTACGTTTTTTACGATTATAATTTCTTTAGTATCATAATTCATTAATTTGATATAATTAGAAACGTCCTGTGCATTAAAACAAAACCAGCCAAGTTGTATTGTTCCCTTCCCGATAATATGAAGCCATGTGGGTATCCCTTTCGTTTTCATTCGATTCCAGATGTCGGTCAAATGTTTGCTAACTAACGTTGTTATTAAATGTTCAAAATGATTCAAACATCTTGCATGACGTTGAATATAAACAATATGACATTATTGCTAGTTTTCTGAAATATTATCAAGCTGATTCGCTCCATCAATCAACAATACCGTGACATATCTTAATTCTCTAAACACATTTAAGGCCCGTGAATACATGCTGCAGGATTTGCCAAGCTTTTTCAGGCTTCATATCGTCCGCCGCCATTTTTTCGATTTCCTACACGTGATCAACAACACTGCAAGCCGGTCAGCCCTTTTGAAGTTTAATTTTACAACGGAATCGTAAGCTTTATTTTTGCCAGGACCCAATGTACGTAAATTTGTTTATCCATTTAGGTTTCAAAAGGTGTTTAAATATTTGCAGGACACTATCATGTTTTAGTTAATTTTTTTTTTTTTTTTTTTTTTTTACTGCATTATAGCGTTACGATCGTTCTGTTAACAGTTAGGCCTAGCGTTTTCACAAACAGACTCGTATTTTTTAAAACAAGAACACATTTTGAACATTTTTGTTACTCAACAACATTGTTCAAAATCGAATTGGTAAACTACATTAACATAAGCAACTGTATGTTGGTAAATGAATGGGATGTTTTTATTATAATGGAATATATACAAAATAGACAACACATATGTTATAGGTCAACATATGCAATACATATCACAATACAGTTTGTGTATCGCAATATAAATCGTTGGTACGCCTTTTCTGCCCGTTATCGCGGCAAGCCCTACTGTAACCCTGCCCCTCAGGACTTTGATGTGTAGGCTAAAGCTCGCATCAAGTCTGTAACCCCCTGCCCCTAAGGATTTGATGTGTAGCTACCTTTACCTACACTGTAACACCACATGCCCCTCACGGGACTTGATGTGTAGCTTCTACCTCATCACTACACTGCCTATACGTGTCTACACTCTCACTGTACCCCTTCTGGTCTTGATGTTAGCTAACCCCTTCACACTTTATCCCCCCCCCTCAGACTTTGATGTGTAGCTAACCTCCATCACACTGTAACCCTGCCCCTCTGCGACTGAATGTGTAGCTAACCTCCATCACACTGTAACCCCTCCCCTCAGGACTTGAATGTATAGCTTTACCTCTGTTAAAACTGTTATCCCCACCCAGGATTTGATGTGTAGCTAACCTGCCATCCACGGTAACCGCCCATGCCCTCAAGAACTTAGTGTGAAAGCTAACCTCCATAACAGCTGTACCCCCATTCCTCAGGACTTGATGTCAGCTACCTCTCCGATCACCACTGTAATCCCCCCCCTCAGGACTTTTTGGATGTGTAGCTAACATCATATCATACTGTAAACCCCCCCCGCCCCAGACTTTGATGTGTAAGGTAATCTCACCTTTCCCTCAAGACTATTATGTACCGACTACAACTATCTTTAACCTCCATCATATTGTACACCCCTATCAGGCCTTAGATGGTGTTAGTCGTATATCCCGCTCCTGATGCACGACTAGGTGAACCCACACGCTCCCTCAGGACTTGATGTGTAGCTAACCTCCGCGACACTGTAACCCCCCCCCTCAGAGACTTGGATGTATAGCTAACCTCTGTCACACTTTATTCCCCCCTTTCAGGACCTTTATGATGTGTAGCTAAACCTCCATCACGACTGTAACCCCACCCCTCAGCGACCTTTGACGTGTAGCTAACCTCTATAACACTGTATCCCCCCCTCAGGCACTTTTGATGATGTTGTAGCTAACCTCCACTACACTGTAACCCCCACCCCTCAGGACTTTTGATGTGATAGCTAACCTCTGTCACACTGTTAAACCCCCACCCCTCCAGGAACTTTGATGTGTAACTAACCTCCATCACACTGTAACCCCACCCTTCAGGACTTTGATGTGTAGCTAACCTCTGTCACACTTGTAAAACCCCCACCCCTCAGGAACTTGATGTGTCAGCCTACCTTCTCCATCCACCCCACTGTAACCCCCACCCCTCAGGACTTTGATGTGTAGCTAACCTCCATCACACTGTAACCCCCACCCCTCAGGACTTTGATGTATAGCTAACCTCCATCACACTGTAACCCCTGCCCCTCAGGACTTGATGTGTAGCTAACCTCCATCACACTGTAACCCCCCCCCCCCAGGACTTGATGTGTAGCTAACCTCCATCACACTGTAACCCCTGCCCCTCAGGACTTGATGTGTAGCTAACCTCTGTCACACTTTATCCCCCCCCCCTCAGGACTTTGATGTGTAGCTAACTTCCATCACACTGTAACCCCTGCCCCTCAGGACTTGGTGTAGCTAACCTCCATCACACGGAAACTTGACCAAAATCCAATACTAGAACTTCTTCACAATTTGTATAGGCACACAATTAACTTTTCAACCTAATCTCATTTCTTTAAATATTTTACAAGAAATATCTTGAACCAATTTCAATGAAAATGGTTGCTTATCATCAGGAACAATATATTTTTCAATGCAACGTTAACCTTGAGTAGAGGAATATATGATTGTGGAACGCCAAATATAATACTTGATTATTATTGTAAAAGGTAGTAGATATAAAGAAGTCTCAATAAAAGATTGAGGATCTAAAGAAAACAATAACATATCACCATACAAACAATACTCTTGTCAATACAATGACTTTGTTTAACTAGGACCTTGACATATTTTACATCATTTGTGAATTATTACTTTGATGGCCCAGATGAGAGTAGTTGTAAAAGTGTCTTAGTGTGACCAGGAACCTGGCATTACCTAAAGTGATCAGGCAGGCTGAATCTTTACACCTAACATTACATTTCAAAATGACATCTGCCAAGATTCAGGGCAGAGTGAGATTGCTGGTAACTTTATAAAATACTGGTAACACTATCAAATACTGGTGACAATATCAAATACTGGTAACACTATCAAATACTGGTAACACTATCAAACACTGGTGACACTATCAAATACTGGTGACACTATCAAATACTGGTGACACTATCAAATACAGGTGACACTATCAAATACTGGAGACACTATCAAATACAGGTGACACTATCAAACACTGGTGACACTATCAAATACTGGTGACACTATCAAATACTGGAGACACTATCACATACAGGAGACACTATCAAATACAGGAGACACTATCAAATACAGGAGACGCTATCAAATACTGATAACACTATCAAACACTGGTAACACTATCAAATACTGGTGACACTATCAAATACTGGCATGGTGACACTATCAAATACTGGAGACACTATCAAATACAGGTGACACTATCAAACACTGGTGACACTATCAAATACTGGTGACACTATCCAATACTGGAGACACTATCACATACAGGAGACACTATCAAATACAGGAGACACTATCAAATACTGGTGACACTATCAAATACTGATAACACTATCAAACACTGGTGACACTATCAAATACTGGTGACACTATCATATACTGACGACACTATCAAATACAGGAGACACTATCATATACTGGTGACACTATCAATTACTGGTGACACTATCAATATCTGGTGACACGATCAATTACTGGTGACACTATCAATTACTGACGACACTATCAAATACAGGAGACACTATCATATACTGGTGACACTATCAATTACTGGTGACACTATCAATTACTGGTGACACTATCAATTACTGGTGACACTATCAATTACTGATGACACTATCAAATACTGGAGACACTATCATATACTGGTGACACTATCAAATACAGGTGACACTATCAAATACTGGTGACACTATCAAATACTGGTGACACTATCAAATACTGGTGACACTATCAATTACTGGTGACACTTTCAAATACAGGTGCACTCATACAATATAAACTAATCTACAGTATCTTACAACATATCTCCAACATTCAGTGGAATGTTAAACCTAATTCAACAGCAGATCACTTAGTCATAAGCTAAATCTGTTTTACCTTGAAGGTGTAATAAAACTATAAATCTACCTGTGGAGAATTTCCCTTTTATACCAACAATGCCCCTATATAGTCAACAACAGTCAATAAAGACCACTTCTACACTTTACTGACGGCATCAGATCTATCATACCACACCCCAGATATAATGGCCGAAAGGGATAGCCACAGGGAGACATCGACAGCATATCGACAGGAGACAGTATATTGCCCAATTCAAGGGCCATGTAAATATTGGACAGGTGATTTTCAAGTATTCCACTATATATGGTGGGGAATAAACTAGTCGGGGTGAAATCCATGTACGTCCAGAATTTAAAACAAACTATATCAAATTCTCAGCTATATATGATTATAGCGTTATTTAGTAAATTAGGAATATTTGTGTCATTGGAAGATTTCCTAAAACAATAGCTGTCTTAATAATAATCAACAATTAAATGATCCAACATTTAAATATCATAGTATTCAACAATTTCAATAGTGAAACAATCTAAATATTTTGATATTTTATGTTCCCCAGATCAAATGAATGTAATTACCGGGGTATAATGAAAATGGGCATGATAAGGGATTACCTCATTTGATGGTTTGTAATGAATGCATACTCTATTACATAGGGTCTATCTGATAATAATATGGTCTATAGAAGCCTACTCTATACAGTATGTATAAGGAGTACCAGAGATTACTACCAGGAATTCCTGTGACTCTGTGACACCTTTGGCCCTGAGGTTCCCTGCCATCACTCACACTGCAATTTGATATTACAGTAAATTATGATAGGTAAAACACCTAATAGGGGTTTATGTGACATGTTAGCTCTACACTGATACCGTGTAGCTATTGATCTAAAACAAACTGTCACGCCATTATACAACTATTTGATAAACCGTTAACATCGATCTTTTGTGTAGCCTAGATAGATTTCGGCCCTCTTCGACCTATTTCTACCACAAAATGACTCCAGATTTTTTTTTCATAAGTACAATATCAATGATGTACTGATAGTATCAATCCAATATAAAGACAATACATTAAAGTAATACCGAGTTATTTACAAAGTCAAACATATGTTTCCCAGTCTTTGTACGTAAAAACAACATGTGCATCATTGTGACAATTGTAATTGTAGAAGATTGAATTTCTGTCTCCTGCAGAAGTTAAAAAGAATGAACAAAACCCATCCTCAGTTAACTGAGAATATAAACAGTATCATATATACATGTATGTGGAGATCTCTGTCTAACCCATCAAAGCAATTCTTTTCCTTTCATGTTGAATATTTTTATCGTTGATAAATCTTTATTCTACACCCAAACATTGTGTGTTTTATAGCCGTTACTGAACACAATCTCCAAATAAAGGAGACACGCTTTGTCATGGAAATATTTTTAATATGAAGCTCCAACTATGTCAGTTACACTTTATATCTAATCATAATGTTCCATGGGCAAGTATTCGCAAATTATAAACTTTTCATACATTTAATTTAACTTATTTTCGGGTAAATTAAACGGGAAAATCAACTACAAATCAAAATCATTGAAAACAATTCTTTGAAAATTAGAACTCTCATAATCTATCCTTTCTATTCAGATATTTATAGTTTATAAGTTAAAGAAATTTATAGTAAGTGAAGGTCTGTTTGTTATCCGTACCGTGACCTTTGGGTAAGTGAAGGTCAATTTGTTATAGTGACCTTTGGGCAAGTGAAGGTCGGTTTGTTAAAGTGACCTTTGGGTAAGTGAAGGTCAATTTGTTATTATAAGTGACCTTAGGGCAAGTGAAGGTCGGTTCTTTATAGTGACCTTCAGGCAAGTAAAGGTTGGTTCGTTATAGTGACCTTTGGGCAAGTGAAGGTCAGTTCGTTAAAGTGACCTTTAGGCAAGTGAAGGTCGGTTCTTTATAGTGACCTTCAGGCAAGTAAAGGTTGCTTCGTTATAGTGACCTTTGGGCAAGTGAAGGTCAGTTCGTTATAGTGACCTTTGGGCAAGTGAAGGTCGGTTTGTCATAGTGACCATTGGGCAAGTGAAGGTCGGTTCGTTATATATTGTGACCTTTGGGCAAGTGAAGGTCGCCTGGAAATAGTGACCTTCGGGCAAGTAAAGGTTGGTTTGTCATAGTGACCTTTGGGCAAGTGATGGTTGGTTTGTCATAGTGACCTTTGGGCAAGTGAAGGTCGGTTCATTATATATAGTGACCTTTGGGCAAGTGAAGGTTGGTTTGTCATAGTGACCTTCGGGCAAGTGAAGGTTGGTTTGTCATAGTGACCTTCGGGCAAGTGAAGGTTGGTTCATTATATATAGTGACCTTTGGGCAAGTGAAGGTTGGTTTGTCATAGTGACCTTCGGGCAAGTGAAGGTCGGTTCATTATATATAGTGACCTTTGGGCAAGTGAAGGTTGGTTTGTCAAAGTGACCTTCGGGCAAGTGAAGGTCGGTTCATTATATATAGTGACCTTTGGGCAAATGAAGGTTGGTTTGTCATAGTGACCTTTGGGCAAGTGAAGGTTGGTTTGTCATAGTGACCTTCAGACAAGTGAAGGTCGGTTCATTATATATAGTGACCTTTGGGCAAGTGAAGGTCGGTTTGTCATAGTGACCTTCAGGCAAGTGAAGGTCGGTTTGTTATATATAGTGACCTTTGGGCAAGTGAAGGTCAGTTCGTTATAGTGACCTTTGGGCAAGTGAAGGTCGGTTATTTATAGTAACCTTTGGGCAAGTGAAGGTTGGTTCATTATATATAGTGACCTTTGGGCAAGTGAAGGTCAGTTCGTTTAGTGAACTTTGGTCAAGTGAAGTCGGTTCGTTATAGTGACCTTCGGGCAAGTGAAAGTCGGTTCATCATTGTGACCTTTGGTCAAGTGAAGGTCGGTTCATCATAGTGACCTTTGGTCAAGTGAAGGTCGGTTCGTTATAGTGACCCTCTGGCAAGTGAAGGTCAGTTTGTTACAGTGACCTTCAGGTAAATGAAGGTCAGTTTGTTACAGTGACTTTCAGGTAAATGAAGGTCAGTTTGTTACAGTGACCTTCAGGTAAATGAAGGTCAGTTTGTTACAGTGACCTTCAGGTAAATGAAGGTCAGTTTGTTATAGTGACCTTCAGGTAAATGAAGGTCGGTTTGTTATAGTGACCTTCAGGTAAATGAAGGTCAGTTTGTTATAGTGACCTTCGGGCAGCCATCAAGCTGAACACGATAATTTACACCATTTATCCTCCGTATTGATTTTTGTTAATGTTCTGTATCATTGGTGACCAGCAGACACACAGAAAGTCATACCAATCTCATATTTTATTGTAGAAATCCCAGGTACAATGTCAACATCATCCTAGGATTTATGACCAATTCAGGAAATCGAGGTTTGTTTTTATCATTGATTAGTTTTATCATCGAGGCGATATCAGTGGTTTTATAACAAAATTATACAATCGGAAAGTAATGGTAACATAATATCATTGTTAACACATGCTAGTTGTTTTTATTTCTCCCAGTGACCTCGAAGATATTGTCATGTCTCATGGAGATTTTTGTTCATATCAATACATGTACCTATCTTCTCTGAGATTGAGATTTCTCGTAGATGTTTATTGTATATAAATGTACCTACCGTCTCTGAGATAGAGATTTCTCCTAGATGTTTATTGTATATACATGTACCTTTCTTCTCTGAGATTGAGATTTCTCCTAGATGTTTATTGTATATACATGTACCTACCGTCTCTGAGATAGAGATTTCTCCTAGATGTTTATTGTATATACATGTACCTACCGTCTCTGAGATTGAGATTTCTCCTTGATGTTTATTGTATATACATGTACCTTTCTTCTCTGAGATTGAGATTTCTCCTAGATGTTTTTTGTATATACATGTACCTACCGTCTCTGAGATTGAGATTTCTCCTGGATGTTTTTTGTATATAAACGTTACTACCGTCTCTGAGATTGAGATTTCTCCTAGATGTTTTTTGTATATACATGTTACTACCGTCTCTGAGATTGAGATTTCTCCTAGATGTTTTTTGCATATACATGTTACTACCGTCTCTGAGATTGAGATTTCTCCTAGATGTTTTTTGTATATACATGTTACTACCGTCTCTGAGATTGAGATTTCTCCTGGATGTTTTTTGTATATAAATGTACCTACCGTCTCTGAGATTGAGATTTCTCTTGGATGTTTATTGCATATACATGTACCTACCTTCTCTGCCACTGTAATTTGCCCGAGTCGGAGAAGGAGTATTTTATCTTTGACTATAACACCACTATTGTTGACCTGAACAAGATCAACCGTCCTCCCATAATGTCCATACACCAACATGCCCTGACAAAACAAATTTGTCTTGATGTGATTACATAATATTATCATGTGTATTCAGATTTTGTTTTGATGTAATAACATGATATTATTATGTGTAATTCAGGCTTTGTCTTGATGTAATAACATTATATTATCATGTGTAATTCAGACTTTGTCTTGATGTAATTACATAATATTATCATGTGTAATTCAGACTTTGTCTTGATGTAATTACATAATATGATCATGTGAAATTCAGACTTTGTCTTGATGTAATTACATAATATTATCATGTGTAATTCAGACTTTGTCTTGATGTAATTACATAATATCATCATGTGTAATTCAGGCTTTGTCTTGATGTAATTACATAATATTATCATGTATAATTCAGGCTTTGTCCCGATGTAATTACATAATATCATCATGTGTAATTCAGACTTTGTCTTGATGTAATTACATAATATTATCATATGTAATTCAGACTTTGTCTTGATGTAATTACATAATATTATCATATGTAATTCAGGCTTTGTCTTGATGTAATTACATAATATTATCATGTGTAATTCAGGCTTTGTCTTGATGTAATTACATAATATTATCATGTGTAGTTCAGGCTTTGTCTTGATGTAATTACATAATATTATCATGTGTAATTCAGACTTTGTCTAGATGTAATAACATATTATCAAGAGTAATTCAGGCTTTGTCTTGTTGTAATTACATAATATTATCATGTGTAATTCAGACTTTGTCTTGATGTAATGACATATTATCATGTGTAATTCAGACTTTGTCTTGATGTAATAACATGTTATCATGTGTAATTCAGACTTTGTCTTGATGTAATTACATAATATTATCATGTGTAATTAAGACTTTGTCTTGATGTAATGACATATTATCAAGAGTAATTCAGGCTTTGTCTTGATGTCATAACATATTATCAAGAGTAATTCAGGCTTTGTCTTGATGTAATTACATAATATTATCATGTGTAATTCAGACTTTGTCTTGATGTAATACATAATATTATCATGTGTATGTACCTTTACACCAATAGATCTTTAATAAAGTTTCTATAACATTATTTCTATGATACTAAGACAGATTGATCATGATTGATGGTAATTCTTTCAATGTTGTTGTTCATAGTCCCGGGTGGATTGTTTTTAAAATCTGAATTGACATTTGTTGTTCATAGTCCCAGGTGGATCGTTTTTAAAATCTGAATTGACATTTGTTGTTCATAGTCCCAGGTGAAACGTTTTTAAAATCTGAATTGACATTTGTTGTTCATAGTCCCGGGTGGATTGTTGTAAAATCTGAATTGACATTTGTTGTTCATAGTCCCGGGTGGATTGTTTTTAGAATCTGAATTGACATTTGTTGTTCATAGTCCCAGGTGGATTGTTTTTAGAATCTGAATTGACATTTGTTGTTCATAGTCCCAGGTGGATTGTTTTTAGAATCTGAATTGACATTTGTTGTTCATAGTCCCAGGTGGATTGTTTTTAGAATCTGAATTGACATTTGTTGTTCATAGTCCAAGGTGGATTGTTTTTAGAATCTGAATTGACATTTGTTGTTCATAGTCCCGGGTGGATTGTTTTTAGAATCTGAATTGACATTAACAGTATAATGTTATGCATCATAAAGACACATTATGTTAGCAATGCTAAATCCCTTTTGGTAAAAGTAAAATATGTACATAAATATGTATACATGTAATTGGATAATCAACATTATTGATCTTGGACAGTATAAAAGTTTATTCAATGTGCACAGGTTAATAACATTTTACCATTTAAAAGCTATTCCAATAATACATTGTTCAATATACCTGTACGTTTCCTGAGGGAGCAAAGGCCACATACGGCTGTACTGGGTGTGATGTTGTCTCCTCGTTACCAGCTCGCTTCCTTCTGTTGACATTCGGCTTCTGACCTATGCCAAAGGTCAAGTTCAATTTGACCTGACCTGCGGAGGTGATGACCTCTAACCTATTGGGTTGAACTGGATTAGGGGAGGTTACCACCACATCATACTCCTCTGTACTGACTTTGTCCAAACCATATTTGGTAAACTCTGATTTAACAAAGTTGGCACTATTTTCATCCCATTCTGTGTCCTGGTTTTGATGGGCAGAAAACTCTCTACAATAAACAAGAAATAGAAATTTTTAAATTATCTCTGTCGTAAAAATTTGAAAGTTAATGTCCTTATCTAACATTTATTATTACCGTCAAATAATGATGATGTCATACCGACAATTTGGTATCTACCTTTGGGTCGGATGGCTCTGTGAGGTGCAATTTTATATTAAATCATATTTAATTAATTTATATTCACACTATCCTGTATATTTATTATTGAATACATTGTACTTTACACTGTTACATGTATGTGTGCAAAAGAAACTCTTTTACTAAACTGAATTATATATATATATATTTGTATGAATAAGGTTGGAGAATGAATTGAGCAAATCAAATGTGACACATAATGAAAGTGATCGAGTGAAAGAGGCAAAAGAAGCAACTTCCTGTGAGAGGTAGTGTGGTGTAAGAAGGATGAGCCCAACCCTGGCATCCCTCTAATTTGTTAGGTTGTGTGGTGTAATAGGGATGAGCCCAACCCTGGCATCCCAAACAAATTTGTTAGGTTGTGTGCCGTTAGAGGGATGAGCCCAACCCTGACATCCCTCTAATTTGTTAGGTTGTGTGGTGTAATAGGGATGAGCCCAACCCTGGCATCCCTCTAATTTGTTAGGTTGTGTGGTGTTAGAGGGATGAGCCCAACCCTGGCATCCCTCTAATTTGTTAGGTTGTGTGGTGTTAGAGGGATGAGCCCAACCCTGGCATCCCTCTAATTTGTTAGGTTGTGTGGTGTAAGAGGGATGAGCCCAACCCTGGCATCCCTCTAATTTGTTAGGTTGTGTGGTGTTAGAGGGATGAGCCCAACCCTGGCATCCCTCTAATTTGTTAGGTTGTGTGGTGTTAGAGGGATGAGCCCAACCCTGGCATCCCTCTAATTTGTTAGGTTGTGTGGTGTAAGAGGGATGAGCCCAACCCTGGCATCCCTCTAATTTGTTAGGTTGTGTGGTGTAAGAAGGATGAGCCCAACCCTGGCATCCCTCTAATTTGTTGGGCAACAAAATCAATTTAAAACGAGAAAAAAAAAGATAAATGACCTGACCCCCGCCCCCCACCCCCCCAGTTGCTAATGTGACAAAATCCTTTCACCTGATCAAGAGTATGGTAGTTATATATTCAACACTATACATGATTGTGGATCGGCACTGAATATGTGTTTGGCAAAGAATTTTAAATCAAACTGGTTTTCCAAATATCTAAACTCATTACATGTGAATTTTATTGGTAGCTGATGTCATGTCAAACACTTGTAATTTATCAGTCAAGCATGTACAATATTTCTTCTGCAATTTAGAAAAATGAAATGTTGAAGCTCCTTTTAACTCCAACTTTATATCCCTATAAAGAACTGAGGAAACTCCTACACTAGATTTCAGATCATTAACTTTTAATACAGTCTCAGTATTACGGTTTGTTATTACATACACAACGTTAATTAACAGATCACTTCAAAGAGTACAAAATAAAAATGTCCCATGTCTATCAGACACCATTATAAAATCAGTTTACAGCAATTTCTACAAAATAAATGTTTTAACTTACGTCATTAACCAACTTATGTTATTTTCTACCACAATGTGTCGATTTATTCAACTCTCAGGTCATTGGTTATATGTACACACCGTTGATTATATATATTGATATTCCACTAGTGGAATATAACCTTCCGGCGTTTTGATTGGTGGAGAAATTGACCTTTGACCGGTACTACTTTTTCTACCCCACGTGATCAATGTTTACGTCGTCTGCTTTCAACGTCAACATCATGGCTGCGATGGACGAAGATTTGGTCAATATTGGCGACAGAGTAAAGTTATGTGACGGGGAAAGGGGAGTAATCAAGGCTATTTCAAAGGCAGACACTAATTATGGTTTCGACCGATTTGAAATTCAGTTTAATTCAGGCAAAATAGCAACTGACGCCCGGTATCGGTTCGACGTCATACCGTCATGCCCGGGTCGCGACGTTACAATATCACAAACTAACGTTAGATCTGTCACGATATCGGAAACCATTCAGAGTACATTAACACCCCCAGTTGATAAGCCCCATGATCTATATTTGTCAGACAAAGATTCATTAGAAGATTTGATGTTGACAGATTCATTGCTTCAGAGGTCAACAAAAACACTAAGAAAAAAAACTGATTTAGATATGAAAAAGTACGAGATTTTTTTCAGAGTGTTCTCAAGGAAAACAGGCCATTAGAATCAATTCCGCCAGTTCAGCTGAACAAGTTACTTTGTATCTTTTTTATGAATGTTAGAAACAATCATGGAAAGGAATATGAACCTGCTACCATTAGAAACATGGCATGTAGCATTGATCGGTATTTGAAATCGAAAGATTACGGCAAACAACTAACAACAAGTGTAGTTTTCTAAGGTAATGGAGGTTATCAAATCTAAACAAAAAAAGCTAAAACGAGAGGGAAAGGGCAATTTAGAAAAGAGGGCTGATGCTGTTTCAGACAAAGACATAGATCAATTGTATGACGTAGGTCAACTTGGTTCACACAACCCTGACAGTTTGTTAAAAACAGTTTGGTTTCTAAATACTGTGCATTTTGGCATGCGAGGTGTTACTGAACACAGGGATATGTGTTGGGGGGATATTAAGCTATGTAAAGATTCAGAGAATAATGAGTACATTGAATTTCGTGAACGGCAAACTAAAACAAGGCCTGGATCAAATCCTAAGAATGTAAGGGCCGTCCCCCCGCGCGCCTGGGCTACCCCTAAAACCCCATCACGCTGCCCTGTCGCCACTTATAAGGTCTACCAATCTCGCCGTCCGCCAACATACTGCCATGATGATGCACCCTATTATATCGCCACTAATACAAACATGGACAAATCTAGCAGGTGGTTTAAGTGCCAGCCTGTCGGCGTAAATAAACTGGGAAGATTCATGACTACAATGGCAGAAAATGCAGGTAATATTTTATGAATTCATCCTAAACTTCCATTATAATAAACAGCTGCTGTCAACAAAGTAACAAAAACTAAGCCCCGCCCCTTTCAGATTGTACACAGGCTATACAATGTATTACAGTGTGTACTGAAACAGTACACGATGTCATGTTGCATTTCAAAATTTCACACAACAGGTCAAGGTCGATTGTCCTGGTTATTTGCACTTTAATACTAAATGATTACTGAATTATGACCCGTGATACAGGATTTTTCAATATTTGCAATAAAAATGTTTTAGGCTTGACGAGCAAAACAGGGGGAAATGGAAAGCGCCTCACGAACCATAGCGCAAGAAAGTATCTTGTACAGAAGTTGAATGATAACGGGTTGCCTCCCAATCAGATTATGCAGGTATTAATAAATATTCTTGTACGTTAAATAATAACAAAATGTATGTTTTTAATGCAGACTTACCTTTATTTAAGAAAATACATCCCATCACAAATATTTCGGTACAGTAGGGCTACTGTAACTTTTTTACGAATCACTTGCATATTTTTGCATTTTTTTTATCCTTTCAGATTTCCGGACACAAGAACATCCAGAGTATTAACAACTATTCGACAATAAACTCAAACCAACATAGGACGATCTCAAGAACATTGTCGAACGCGCACTCAGAGCAGATCGGTCAGCCAGCAAACAATCCATCATCCGGCCCCCGGCCATCATCACTAGTGTCATCAAACGGTGATGTTCAACTTCAAAACGTATCAAACAGACCACCATTACCAAACACGCTCCCGTCATTGTTTTCGGGACCCATTAATGGTGGATCTTTCACAATAAACATCAAAAACAAGTCCGTGTGTACTTGTAGGAAACGCCAAAGGCCAAGGGTGCTTTACTCCGACAGTGACACGGACTAGAGTGGGTTGAACATTCCGCGCGGGAAAATTACGTCACATGCCGAGGCCACACAACTGTTAAATTTGCGCGCATATAGTCCCCGGTCAATATGATTTAAAGAGAACGAAATGACTGGGTTTCGGATATCAAATACATTTAATTATCATTATTTTATAGAAATATTTGTGTACTATCAATTATTAAAGTAATAAAAAATAATTACGAAATTGAATGTTTTGCATATTAATTAGTTTCTGTATCATACAGGTTATATCACTACGCCTAATTTGCATACGGAACTCTAGTAAAAAAAACGTGGGCCTATTGTCACGAAAAACATTGTGGTAGAAACAGGTCACACCACTCGCAACTATTGGATATTGAATTAATTTCCCTCTCGTGAATTATTTTTTAAAAGTTACAAAAGACACTCGCTAAAGCTCGTGTCTTTTGTAACTTTAAAAAAATAATTCACTCGAGTGAAATAAATTCAATATCCAATAGTTGCTCGTTGTGTAACCTCTATATAACCAACTTATGTTATTATAATCAACTTATGTTATTATAACCAACTTATGTTATTATAATCAATTTATGTTATTATAACCAACTTATGTTATTATAACCAACTTATGTTATTATAATCAATTTATGTTATTATAACAACTTATGTTATAATAACCAACTTATGTTATTATAACAACGTATGTTATTATACCAACTTATGTTATTATAATCAATTTATGTTATTATACCCAACTTATGTTATTATAACCAACTTATGTTATTATAACCAACTTACGTTATTATTACACTTTATGTTTTATACCAACTTATGTTATTATACCAACTTATGTTATTATTACCAACTTATGTTATTATAACTAACTTATGTTGTTATAACTAACTTATGTTATTATAACTAACTTATGTTATTATTACCAACTTATGTTATTATAACTAACTTATGTTATTATACCAACTTATGTTATTATTACAAACTTATGTTATTATAACCAACTTATGTTATTATAACCAACTTATGTTATATACCAACTAATGTTATTATTACCAACTTATGTTATTATAACCAACTTATGTTATTATAACAACTTATGTTATTATAACTAACTTATGTTATTATAACTAACTTATGTTATTATTACCAACTTATGTTATTATAACTAACTTATGTTATTATACCTACTTATGTTATTATAACCAACTTATGTTATTATAACCAACTTCTCAGTACAATGTGTTAGCTGTCAGGATTTTGTTCACCTTATCATTTAGCCGTATATTTTATAAGTATGATATATTTTTATTTATATTATTATAATAAATTATAATTTATATTGTGAAATAACATTAATTATGTGCAAGCTTTTGAGCAATTATCGCCTAAGAAATAAGAAATAAAACTTATCACCTATTTATTGTATTGAAGTGAAAGTTGCTTGAATCATTTGAAATAAAGATTTTTTTACATTTAATATCCCAATAGAGAAGTTGATTGTCTGGTTTAATTTTCACAAATAATCATTGAGCATTTTGAATTTAAAAACCGATTGTAAAATAACAAATTTAATGAGATAAGTATCTTGCATAATTGACTGATTTTCATATGATGCTGACCTTCAAGATCAAAGATTTAATTTAAAGTGAATGAAATTGATCAGTAATCATTGGAGACAAATCCACATGAGATTTAGATATTTTTGGTTATCTATATAGGGCGTAGGTATATGTACTCTATGGACCTTACACTTGGTAATTAGTCTATTAAGACCACATTTTATCGTTAAGAGTTTTAATCCCAGTGGTACAGAACTCTGTGTACACATTATCACTCACTAAATAAATCATATCAATTTGATCTGTGCTGATATTAGTCCAATTAACAGTAAATATATGACATGTTTTTATTATCTAAATATCTTAATTACCGTACACGGAACGATTACTGTTAATCAAACTTGTCCACAGACTATTACCCAACTTTCAGGTTTTACTGGTATGACCAGTAGAATTATGTCAGGTTTTACTGGTATAACCAGTAGAATTATGTCAGGTTTTACTGGTATATTAATACTCAAATTATGTTATTATACTCAACTTTGTTATTTATAACCAACTTATGTTATTATACTCAACTTATGTTATTATACTCAACTTATGTTATTATAACCAACTTATGTATTATACTCACTTATTGTTATTATAAACCACTTATGTTATTATAACCAACTTATGTTATTATAACCAACTTATGTTATTATAACCACTTATGTTATTATCAACCAACTTATTTATTATAACCACTTATGTATTATTACACTTATGTATTATAACCAACTTAATGTTATTATAACCAAAACCTTATGTTATTATTACTCAACCTTATGTTATTATAACCAACTTATGTTATTAAATACTCAAACTTATGTTATTATAACCAACTTATGTTATTAAACGCAACTTATGTTATATAACGCAACTTATGTTTATTATAACCAACTTATGTTAATTATAAAACTTATGTTATTAATACTTCAACTTTATGTTTTAATTATAACCAACTTATGTTATTATAATCAACTTATGTTTATTATACAACTTATGTTATAATAACCTAAACTTATGTTTTATACTTATGTAATCTCACGTATGTTTATTATAAACCAACTTAAATGTTATTTATTTAATCATTATGTTATTATAACTCAACTTATGTTATTAATAATACCAACTTATGTATAATTAACCATATTTATACATTTATGTTTTATAGCCAACTTATGTTATTATACCAACTTTATGTTTATTATTACCAACTTATGTTATTATACCAACTTATGTATTTCGCAACTTTATGTTATTATTACCAAACTTATGTTATTATAACAACTTATGTTATTATTACAACTTATGTTATTATTACCAACTTATGTTATTATAATCAATTAATGTTATATAACCAACTTATGTTATTATAACCAACTTATGTTATTTAACCAACTTATGTTATATACCAAACTTATGTTATTATAACCAACTTATGTTATTATAACCAAACTTATGTTATTATACAACTTATGTTATTATAACAACTTATGTTTTATAACCAACTTATGTTATTCATACAACTTAGTTATTATAACTAACTTATGTTTTAACCAACTTATGTTATTATAACAAACTTATGTTATTATTACCAACTTATGTTATTATAACCAACTTATGTTATTATACCAACTTATGTTATTATACCAACTTATGTTATTATTAACCAACTTATGTTATTATAACCAACTTATGTTATTATAACCAACTTATGTTATTATTACCAACTTATGTTATTATAACCAACTTATGTTATATACCAACTTATGTTATTATAACCAACTTATGTTATTATAACAACTTATGTTATTATAACTAACTTATGTTATTATAACTAACTTATGTTATTATACCAACTTATGTTATTATTACAACTTATGTTATTATAACCAACTTATGTTATATACCAACTTATGTTAATTATACCAAACTTATGTTATTATTAACCAACTTATTGTTATTATAACAAACTTATGTTATTATTACCAACTTATGTTATATACCAACTTATGTTATATTACAACTTATGTTATTATACAACTTAGTTATAACCAACTTATGTTATTATACTAACTTATGTTATTATACCAACTTATGTTTATTATAACCAACTTATGTTATTATAACCAACTTCTCAGTACAATGTGTTAGCTGTCAGGATTTTGTTCACCTATCATTTAGCCGTATATTTTATAAGTATGATATATTTTTATTTATATAATTATAATAAATTATAATTTATATTGTGAAATAACATTAATTATGTGCAAGCTTTTGAGCAATTATCGCCTAAGTAATAAGAAATAAAACTTATCACCCAATTATTGTATTGAAGTGAAAGTTGCTTGAATCATTTGAAATAAAGATTTTTTTACATTTAATATCCCAATAGAGAAGTTGATTGTCTGGTTTAATTTTCACAAATAATCATTGAGCATTTTGAATTTAAAAACCGATTGTAAAATAACAAATTTAATGAGATACGTATCTTGCATAATTGACTGATTTTCATATAATGCTGACCTTCAAGATCAAAGATTTAATTTAAAGTGAATGAAATTGATCAGTAATCATTGGAGACAAATCCACATGAGATTTAGATATTTTTGGTTGTGATATAGGGCGTAGGTATATGTACTCTATGGACCTTACACTTGGTAATTAGTCTATTAAGACCACATTTTATCATTAAGAGTTTTAATCCCAGTGGTACAGAACTCTGTGTACACATTATCACTCACTAAATAAATCATATCAATTTGATCTGTGCTGATATTAGTCCAATTAACAGTAAATATATGACATGTTTTTATTATCTAAATATCTTAATTACCGTACACGGAACGATTACTGTTAAATCAAACTTGTCCACAAGACTATTACCCAACTTTCAGGTTTTACTGGTATTGACCAGTAGAATTATGTCAGGTTTTACTGGTGTATGACCAGTAGAATTATGTCAGAGTTTTACTGGTATGAATACCTAGTAGAATTATGTCAGGTTTTACTGGTAATGACAGTAGAATTATGTCAGGTTTTACTGGTATGAACCAGTAGAATTATGTCAGGTTTTACTGGTATGACCAGTAGAATTATGTCAGGTTTTAACTGGTATGACCAGTAGAATTATGTCAGGTTTTACTGGTATGACCAGTAGAAATTATGTCAGGTTTTACTGGTATGACCAGTAGATTAATGTCGGTTTTACTGGTATGACCAGTAGAACTAGAACAGCTGACTCAGAAAGGGCCCCGCTATGTGTCCCTGACGTGCTTAAGTGGGAAAAGTAAGTATTTTGACAACGAATTCTTCCGTGTTAGCTATTGTTTGCTAATAAATAATTAATCGTCAACATTAATTGGGAAACA
>SAYR01004239.1:148883-176896 GCA_004382745.1 Argopecten irradians irradians
GTATGACCAGTAATTATTGTTCAGGTTTTTGGTATAAACCAAGTAGAATTATGTCAGGTTTTACTGGTATACCAGTAGAAATTATGTCAGGTTTTACTGGTTATGACCAGTAGAATTATGTCAGTTTTACTGGTATGACCAGTAGAATTATGTCAGGTTTTACTGGTATGACCAGTAGAATTATGTCAGGTTTTACTGGTATGACCAGTAGAATTATGTCAGGTTTTACTGGTATGACCAGTAGAATTATGTCAGGTTTTACTGGTATGACCAGTAGAATTATGTCAGGTTTTACTGGTATGACCAGTAGAATTATGTCAGGTTTTACTGGTATGACCAGTAGAATTATGTCAGGTTTTACTGGTATGACCAGTAGAATTATGTCAGGTTTTACTGGTATGACCAGTAGAATTATGTCAGGTTTTACTGGTATGACCAGTAGAATTATGTCAGGTTTTACTGGTATGACCAGTAGAATTATGTCAGGTTTTACTGGTATAACCAGTAGAATTATGTCAGGTTTTACTGGTATGACCAGTAGAATTATGTCAGGTTTTACTGTATGACAGTAG
This sequence comes from Argopecten irradians irradians, assembly GCA_004382745.1. Classification (NCBI taxonomy): domain Eukaryota; kingdom Metazoa; phylum Mollusca; class Bivalvia; order Pectinida; family Pectinidae; genus Argopecten; species Argopecten irradians. The sequence continues at coordinate 149,456 of SAYR01004239.1, forward strand.
AATTATGTCAGGTTTTACTGGTATGACAGTGAATTATGTCAGGTTTTACTGGTATAACCAGTAGAATTATGTCAGGTTTTACTGGTATGACCAGTAGAATTATGTTAGGTTTTACTGGTATAACCAGTAGAATTATGTCAGGATTTACTGGTATGACCAGTAGAATTATGGACAGGATATTTTTAAACATTTACATCAGGTTGCCAAGTACATTTTACACCTTGGCAAACTTATGTTGTTTGGTTGTTTACCTGATGAAGGTACGTACAGCATGACTGTACACATTATATATAGACATCAAAACGTCCCTAAGAAACTTTCTATAGTTGTGTAACAATCATCATGATATATGGAGATTCTATATATTTTTTAGTTAAGTCCATTTTAAACATATTTTAATTAATTCTATATATCAAAGCTTCTAATCAGTAATAAAATATCATGGTAATTATATCAGAACATATCTTAATCACTGTTGCTCCATTTCATCAGAAAATAGTACTTCCTTCTCATAATTAGCTGACCATGATCTTCTATAGAAGTATATACAGACCAGGGGACTTGGTGAAAACCCACGTAACAATGGGCAGATAACTCTTAGTATTACACCTTCAATAGGGAACCCAATCAAAGTTGTCCCAACATTTTACTGTCTATATGCCATTAAATAAGACTTCCTCACATGTACAGTAGACATCTGAAACATCAAAGTAATTTAGCCAGTAAAAACACAAACTGTCTAAACATGTAATTTTAATATTGTAGCCTTTTCATGTTGAAAGATGATTATTTAAAGTTTGAGGAAACTTCCCAATCAGATCAAAATCAATGACCAGACTCTATAGTAAAACCTACACAGACCTTACACTGATGTTAAGGGCCATTTATATGTACAATGACACCGTTTATGGCTGAAGATGAAATAGCTATTTACATCTTGATGGGCTCTCACTAGACTGAATCAAGAAACTCTTATTTTTCTTAATTTGATTAAAATTGAAAAAGAGGAGAGAAAAAAAACATCTACATGGAGACATGTTATACAGACAAACAATCATAAAGATGGCAGCTTTGATGGATAATGTTAAGACTATAGAGATCAGAAACAGATCTCCACAATATGGCTGGATCCTCTAAAGGTGTATCTTATTACCTTTACCAAATAAAATCTACCTGTGAGTTAATGTGAAACTTTATTAACCTTGATAGAAGTTGTCTGCTGTGATAAAGCTTTCACTTGAATCTTTATCATAAGAGCAAAAATATATTCTTTACGAAACTTTTCACAAAGCAGATAATTATTTTTTTTATCAGCAGTAATTTGAATAAGAATTTATGATCTTATATTTTATATGTTGTATATCTCATGCATGGTGCCAAGCTTAAACCTTTCTGGTATACATATTAGATTTTTTGATACAAGGAGACATTGTCATTTTAATTTTCAAAATGAAATTTCACTATCAAGACACAAATTTACAAACTGATGTTTGTAACTGAAATATTGTATGACATTGAGGGTAAAAGTTGATCAAAACCAAAAAGTTTTGTTATAGACAGACACAGGATGATAGTCCAAGTTGCCTGGATATTACAGCTAGATCTAGTGGCTATAAACTTTATTGTTCAAATAAGAAATTACCGGTAGTAAATCTCAGTACACAGGTAACAATTCAGCGTATCATATTGCTATAAGTTAACCCATGTATAGTTTATCCTTTCATTTCTCTATTTATTATTAATTCATTTCTTTTTCATACTCGATATCCACATAAAAATTCTCAGCTTTTGGAAGACACATATAGTACTTAAAGCTTAATTTTGGAATTCAATGATATTTAAGTACCTACATTATAATTCAATTACCTTAATTCTAAAAATATCTCTGATTTGTCGAAGTGGTCGCATTATCACAGTAGTTATAACATGTCTGCACCACAAGCCCTCAACCTTTGGGTTACAATTTTGAAACCCATGTTGAAATGGCAGATGTTTGGAGTATATTAACTACAGGTTGGTGGTTTTTCTCAAATTACTCCAGCTTTCAAACCGATGATGGTACATTATTATAATTCTTTGGAAAAAGTCTTCCAAGTATTTAACTTGAATCCTGATTCCAAGCTAACATTACATTAAGAGCATACAATTAACTCAAATAAATTTGACCTTGACCTTTGACATAGTAACCTTGGCCCATGACCTTACCTTTGGACAGTCAACTCATTGTTTAATTCTGAACAACTTTGCATCATAATGTTATAACAAAATGTTTATCAGTTAAGAGCAACAACATTGTGATTTTTTTAAATGTTAAAATCCAAGATGGCCGATTCTTTAATTTAATTTCAGCGTGAAAAATTACCAAGCAGATCTAGGATGGATGGGGAATCATCATGTAAAATATGGGGAAAATACTCCACTCCCTTCCATCATTAATGTGCAAAAGAAAAAAAACGGACAGACTGACGGACGGACGGACAGACGGACGGACGGACAGACGGATGGACAACCTGATTACTATAGGGCACCCGCATCTCGATGCGGGGCCCTAATAATGTCAGGTTTTACTGGTATGACCAGTAGAATTATGTTAGGTTTTACTGGTATAACCAGTAGAATTATGTTAGGTTTTACTGGTATAACCAGTAGAATTATGTCAGGTTTTACTGGTATGACCAGTAGAATTATGGGTATGACCAGTAGAATTATGTCAGGTTTTACTGGTATGACCAGTAGAATTATGTTAGGTTTTACTGGTATAACCAGTAGAATTATGTTAGGTTTTATTGGTATGACCAGTAGAATTGTCAGGTTTTACTGGTATGACCAGTAGAATTATGTCAGGTTTTACTGGTATGACCAGTAGAATTATGTCAGGTTTTACTAGTATGACCAGTAGAATTATGTCAGGTTTTACTGGTATGACCAGTAGAATTATGGACAGGATATTTTTAAACATTTACATAAGGTTGCCAAGTGTACATTTGACACCTTGACAAACCTATGTTGTTTGGTTGTTTACCTGATGAAGGTGCGTACAGCATGACTGTACACATTATATATAGACATCAAAACGTCCCTAAGAAACTTTCTATTGTTGTGTAACAATCATCATGATATATGGAGATTCTATATATTTTTAGTTAAGTCCATTTTAAACATATTTTAATTAATTCTATATATCAAAGCTTCTAATCAGTAATAAAATATCATGGTAATTATATCAGAACATATCTTAATCACTGTCGCTCCATTTCATCAGAAAATAGTACTTCCTTCTCATAATTAGCTGACCATGATCTTCTATGGAAGTATACCCACGTAACAATGGGCAGATAACTCTTAGTATTACACCTTCAATAGGGAACCCAATCAAAGTTGTCCCAACATTTTACTGTCTATATGCCATTAAATAAGACTTCCTCACATGTACAGTAGACATCTGAAACATCAAAGTAATTTAGCCAGTAAAAACACAAACTGTCTAAACATGTAATTTTAATATTGTAGCCTTTTCATGTTGAAAGATGATTATTTAAAGTTTGAGGAAACTTCCCAATCAGATCAAAATCAATGACCAGACTCTATAGTAAAACCTACACAGACCTTACACTGATGTTAAGGGCCATTTATATGTACAATGACACCGTTTATGGCTGAAGATGAAATAGCTATCTTACATCTTGATGGGCTCTCACTAGACTGAATCAAGAAACTCTTATTTTCTTAATTTGATTAAAATTGAAAAAGAGGAGAGAAAAAAACATCTACATGGAGACATGTTATACAGACAAACAATCATAAAGATGGCAGCTTTGATGGATAATGTTAAGACTATAGAGATCAGAAACAGATCTCCACAATATGGCTGGATCCTCTAAAGGTGTATCTTATTACCTTTACCAAATAAAATCTACCTGTGAGTTAATGTGAAACTTTATTAACCTTGATAGAAGTTGTCTGCTGTGATAAAGCTTTCACTTGAATCTTTATCATAAGAGCAAAAATATATTCTTTACGAAAATTTTCACAAGAACAGATAATTATTTTTTTTATCAGCAGTAATTTGAATAAGAATTTATGATCTTACATTTTATATGTTGTGTATCTCATGCATGGTGCCAAGCTTAAATAATGGACTCCTAACCTTTCTCGTATACATATTAGATTTTTTGATACAAGGAGACATTGTCATTTTAATTTTCAAAATGAAATTTCACTATCAAGACACAAATTTACAAACTGATGTTTGTAACTGAAATATTGTATGACATTGAGGGTAAAAGTTGATCATAAACCAAAAAGTTTGTTATAGACAGACACAGGATGATAGTCACAGTTGCCTGGATATTACAGCTAGATCTAGTGGCTATAAACTTTATTGTTCAAATAAGGAAATTACCGGTAGTAAATCTCAGTACACAGGTAACAATTCAGCGTATCATATTGCTATAAGTTAACCCATGTATAGTTTATCCTTTCATTTCTCTATTTATTATTAATTCATTTCTTTTTCATACTCGATATCCACATAAAAATTCTCAGCTTTTGGAAGACACATATAGTACTTAAAGCTTAATTTTGGAATTCAATGATATTTAAGTACCTACATTATAATTCAAATTACCTTTATTCTAAAAATATCTCTGATTTGTCGAAGTGGTCGCATTATCACAGTAGTTATAACATGTCTGCACCACAAGCCCTCAACCTTTGGGTTACAATTTTGAAACCCATGTTGAAATGGGCAGATGTTTGGAGTATATTAACTACAGGTTGGTGGTTTTTCTCAAATTACTCCAGCTTTCCTCCACCTCTTAAACCCAGTATATCCTCAAATAATCTAAAACACACTAGAGGAAAGAGTTACCCCCCCCCCCTTACTGCATGTTATATTGAGTCATAGGGACCTGAATCACATTCCTTAATTCTGATCAAGAAACCTACAATATACTGTACCGGTATAGAACAACTACTCGCCCTGTTTTAATTGTCAGCGATTGTAAGAATGTGTGTCCATTGAAATCACTCTGAATGTCAAATGAACAAATAATTCTAAACCAAGTGTTATACTATTTTAGATTTCACAATCTCCATTTCACAAAGACTTCATAAGAACACAAAAACTGGTGTTTCTATATGTGCTGTTATCATTTTCTGAACAAAAACCTCAAACATTAAAAAACTGGTAGTGAAATTCTATAAAAACACTTTCTGAAAGAAGCTCAAATTTCACACTTGACTAAATTTGTTAATTGAGCTCTTTCTCTAGGCTGACAAAAATCATCAATCTTTTCCTAAATGTTTTCAAAATAATTTGTAAATCTCAATGGTTCTTGTTTAGTCCAAGGTCAGCTTTTAAATGTCTAATTCCTGTGTTTCTGTGGCAGAGGATCTGAAACCCAGCAGATAAACAGATGATTATGATAATGAAATGTAAATTTTATTGATAGATGTATGACTGTACATGTAATTTGAGACCCAAATACCTGACAATTGTGGGACAATTTGAACAATTTCTAACATCCGATTACCACATGGTTTATATATCAAGCTAAACGTCTATAGTCTTTAGACCTCTGACATGAAGCAAAGGTACAAATCTTCAGGGGTCAGTATCTGACAACTGCCCGAGATGGGTTTCAAACTCGTGACCCACAGGTGAAGGGCCTCTGGTAATGTCTAGTGGGTGAAATGGAAGTTATCATTCAAATGTTATAGTTTATTCAATAAGTTATTCCTAAAGGACGAAATCATATCAGGAGACGTTCATCCTTAATTCATGTGTAAGGTCAATGTATCTTGTATAAGGTGTTAAATAAGGTCTCTGTTACTCAGCTGACAAAGCATGCTTCTTCACACCAAAGGCCATGTTTGATTCCTGGTCGCGGCACTCAACAGGAATCATGAATTTTTTTCTACTTTTATCAACAAATCAAAATGATGATGTATTCAACCACAATAAAAAAATACAGTATCATTTACATGATTAGATTACTTATAAATATATTAAAATCTTCTGGAAATACCCAGATTATCTCAAGAATACCAGGTTATATAAAAACCTCATATATATCACAAGTTAGGTTTTCCAGATACAATATCTTTAATTATTTTAATTGAAGGTTTCATACTTAGTTCATTTCTCCTTTTATGAAATAAATGACATGTGCATAATGTTTTTGGGCCTATTATTTTGAAACAGAAAAGAAATTTAAATATTTATTTTGCGAACACCATCATTACAATGACACCCATCTTTATAATTACATCCACCTTTTTTCATGACTTCTTTTCTATAGAAGGATAATTGGTTCAGCTTAGTACCAGTGTCAGAATTAAAATAACTATGTATAATTTCTGTCAAAATCTGTATTCACTTCTCCACGGAACACAGACACTCCAATTATTACGTTTTTAAAAACTTCCGAACACATGTCACTATTACAATAAACAAAAACACATAATGATGATACGATTATCTCCACATGATTATCTTTTTAAGTCTGATTATTTTGAAGCGTTTTATTCCCTCACCGATACATCAAGTCACGACGAGAAAAGATTTTGGGGGCCATCTCAAAAGTGTTTTCAAGGCAGTCGTTTTTTTAAAAGGCAAATCATGTGTGCCAATATTATTCCTCTTGACTGCTCAAGCATTCGTATCAAAGCCGTTCTATTTGTGTTTGTTTTGATCACTCAGTTATGACCCGATTAAATTGTCGACAAATCTCATAAAATTTTCGCTTCCCTACGAAAATCTACAATAAAAATTTGGTCCTTTGTTATACCTTACAATTTATTCGAGCAATACTTAAGTAGACTGGCAATATTCAACATCAGAATACATTAAGACGTTTCAATGTATCTATTAATGCAGTTAAATGTTTTATATCCATTTAGCAAGAAAATCAAATACAAAGCTGACTACTTACACAGTAATTTGCGTGAATGCTACAACATATTTGAATTTCTGAGTAACACTTTAAGAAGTTAATGTACATGTGCATGATTGTCAACTATTCCATTAACAACAAGTATGAAATATTTCTGCTGGGATATGATCACACCCCATGTGTACATGTGATTGTTAACTCTTCCATTAACAACAAGTATGAGATATGATGATCACACCCCATGAAAGTATAATGTCCATTATAACACAGGATCAAATCAGTAATCGTATATAAAAGCTGAAATATTGGATATCTTAATAAGACAAATAATCGTGTTCCTTGGATTGTTCACCATTAACTTCTGACGGCGAGTGATAATATGTTAGGACCTAACTCGGGGGTGGACGGCTAGTGGTAATATGCTGGGACCACTTAGGGGTGGACGGCTAGTGGTAAAATGTTGGGACTACTCGGGGATGGACAGCTATTGGTAATATGTTGGGACCACTCAGGGGTGGACGGCTAGTGGTAATATGCTGGGACCACTCGGGGGTGGACAGCTAGTGGTAATATGCTGGGACCACTTGCGGATGGACGGTTAGTGGTAATATGCTGGGACCACTGGGGGATGGACGGCGTGTGGTAATATGTTGGGACCACTTGGGGGTGGGCGGCTAGTGGTAATATACTGGGACCACTTGCGGATGGATGGCTAGTGGTAATATGCTGGGACCAATCGGGGGTGGACGGCTAGTGGTAATATGCTGGGACCACTGGGGGATGGACGGCTAGTGGTAATATGTTGGGACCACTCGGGGGTGGACGGCTAGTGGTAATATACTGGGACCACTTGCGGATGGACGGCTAGTGGTAATATGCTGGGACCACTCAGGGATGGACAGCTAGTGGTAATATGTTGGAACCACTTGGGGGTGGACGGCTAGTGGTAATATGCTGGGACCACTTGGACACTGTGTTTATAATAAATGTATGGAACAAGTTTATCTTAGATACAAAAAAATCAACAAAGCTTCTCTTTCAGCCTTGAAAATGTAGGCCATAGGAAACTCCCTTAGATAACACTATTGTGAATGTAATAAAAAGAGATTTTTCTACTAAGCCTAAATCACAATTTTGGCAAGGGGAATGACCCAGCCGGTTATTAAGGTATATTTGTAATGTATATACCTCGAATATACAATTATAGTGGATTTACAACAACCTACCTGATGATCTGTATGTACATACCGATATTTACCTGAGGTCTTATAGGTATAAAACAACAAATGATGACAAAGCTTCTCTCATAGAGACTCCACAGTGCTTTATAATCTGATCATGTTCATTATCAGAAACATGAACTGAATGTGATGATCCAGTAAAAAATACATGTAAATATCATTGTATTCTGCAGGTATCTGTTCTTATATGTGTATGTAGGTATCATGATGGTTACATTATATGTACATAAGTCAGATTTGTTTTTTCTGATCAGGAAACATACAATTATGGATATAAAGCAATCTATGCCTACTCCCAAGGGCAGATAACTCTATGATATATAATGATGGAATGGGTAACAAGCTAGACCTAAATTGTATATTAAATGATCATGTAGTGTCACAATGATAAAGAAATAAACTCAACAATGTTTACTCTCAGATACTAGCTCTTTACCATGTTCGGAAAAGTTATCTCCCCCTACAGAACTACAGCTAGTAGATACTTTTACCAGTAATTTTAAAACCAATTGTCGACTAGAAAATTGTCTAGTTTTGAATTGCCCGAACATGAATATGATGGGAAATCATGACATTGTCCAAATTAGGAAAGAATGTACCGGAGTCTTTCACAGCTTGAACTCATAATTGATTTTAAAAGCCAACATTTCAAATTAATGTTTTCATCATTTTAACAATACTTTGTGGGTATCACTATAAGCGTTCACATGGTAATTAACTGTAATTAGGTTTTTTTTACATTACTTTTCGCTAATTTAGATATACAGTTACAGGTGGAAACAGGTGTAGAGATAAGGAATTATTACAACGCTGCCTCGGTGTATCAGGTACACTATCCCTCCTCATCTTAACAGCTATAGGTGACATTCACAGCAGAGGCCAAGTTGATACAATTTCAATTACACAACTTATTTCGATTATGTCCTCTGGTCCGTGTTGTAAAAGGCATGTCGTTGGCAGTTAGAGTATGTAAATATCTAACAGGGATACATGATACAAGATTTAGACGCAGGTGTAACTCTACAATCTGCTTTATCTTCTTTTTATGAAAGATAAAAATCATTTTGCATCTCTGCAGAGCCAGAAATGTAAATGATATGAAACTTATTAATTACAAGTTAATATTTAAACTAAATTTTCAAATGTTGAAACTGCCTTCATACAGGAGAAAGTGAGACGGACAATTCCACATCTAAACATGTCCATTGGATGACTGGACAGACAATTCCACATTTAAACATGTCCATTGGATGACTGGACAGACAATTCCACATCTAAACATGTCCATTGGATGACTGGACAGACAATTCCACATCTTAAACATGTTCCATTGGAGGACGGACAGGACATTATAATGTTTACTATACACAAATACATAACATCTACAAGAATTTATGATAACTATTTATTAGGGAATTACAGTAAAACCCCTATAACTCGAACTGCAGGGGACCAGGTCAATAGTTCGAGGAATACGGGGTATTCGACTCATCCAAGGTTGGTCAAAGATCGGACAGTTAAATGTCCGGTTTCAAACTATGACAAACAATGCACGGCAATGACTTTTAATTACCCTATCTTTCAGCATTTGGATTTCTTTATTCAAGGTTTGTATTGATAGAAATATCAAAGTTGAAAAATGTATAACATAATTTAGCTTTTGGAAAAGCTAATGAGAAAGCCTAAATCAAATGTCATTCACAGCAGAGTAAGCGCTCTCATCTAGGTTAATGTACAATTCCATATTGGTCAACAAGGAGTACTTTTCTATTATTTATTTTCACAATTATTTAAAATTTACACAAATACTACTCACATAAGTTATTAACCCAGCATACTTAACGGAACATAAGAAAATGTATCTATTAGATGTCTCTCTCTAGGTATTTACGAGTAAAGTTACAAAATACAAATTTACTGAAAAGATACGAAAAACGCACTGGGATAAAATGTACTTTGGCATATATCGTTTGAGTATGCGTTACATCTTTTCCGCAAATTAAATTGTGTTAGCCTGTCATGAAACAACGAAAAAATTTAAAAAAAAAAAAAAAACTTTTATAATTAGGGGGACGTCAGGCATGTCTTCTGTCTCTTTTGTCATTTCTCAATGCGTACTTTCTAATTAACATGGATCACACTTGCCGTATTACAGAAGATTTATTACAAAGAAGAAACATAAATAACTTATTGCTTTTTCTGAATATATTTAAATAAAGTTAGCATCCAAACATCGATTTGCGATCGTGTTTAGGTAGGTCAATAACGACACTGTTATCCCTTATTACCTAAGCTTGACACGCCAACTGTATAAATCAAGATCGTGAGCATTATCATGCGGTCGGTGCAGTCAGGTGGTGACTAAGCTGCGATGACGTAGCTTGAACGACGAGCGGAAGATATTTTGGACAGAAATGGTCGTCCGTCAGGCTACGAGTTCCGTTCCATTGCGTAGTGTGCAAAACATAAGCGGTGAAAATGTTGCATTCACATGTGTCATGTAATTTTGTAACTATCACGATATAAACATTTTAAACATAAATAGATGTATTTATTTACCCACTCTGTCGTTTCAGTTTTAACAGTATTTTAATGGCTCACATCTCCGAACGGCTCCTTGAGCCGCACATGAGCTTACTCTTAGGGTTTTTAGCTACAATATGGCAGCTGTAGTTCATATATTGGAATGACTACAAATTTTCATACGAAGAAATATAATGTCAATAAAGTTTTTTAACATGAATTTTAAAATTCCTTTTCGCTAAAATTTAAATACTACTTACATTGTCATGTTCCACATGTTTTATTGTGAGTCTGTTGGCTTTTTAAACTTTTAAAAATTTTTACTGTGAGTGTTTCATTCGTCACAGTTTCTGGTTAATCAAACTGGCGGCAATATTTGAACAGATTTGTAGATTGTGCTGTGTTTGGCCTTGATTTTAGTATAATAGTTGATGAACATTATATCGAAAGTTTGTGAATTGATATTGATCATCGTTGTCAGACACTACAATTACATAAGCATTTACCAAAATATAAGTTATCAGTCTCAAATGTGCGCATGTGGATCACACGGGCTTGCAACATACTGCAACGGGGTGGATAATACGCCTGACGGAACCCGGAAGTAGAGGCAGGGTATGATTAATTCGTTCTAATGGTGTGAACCAGGTAAGAAATCAAGGGGCGAACACCTGTTCGACGATATATGGTAAATACTAATGTATTGATGCACGGGGACATATTTATGTTCGAGGAATAAGAGGGTATTCGAATGAATAGTGTTCAAGCTATCGGGGTTTGTTTACTTAGATTATATAGAGAGCGGTTGGTGACCGTACAGACAGTTTGCGATAGGGGTATTCGAGGATCCGGGTCATTAGTAGGCGGTTTTACTGTATTAATTCTAACAACCAATAAATGTGAAGCAAAAGTATTGATACTTAGGAATCCTTTCTTCATTATAGCTAGATACGATATAATCACACACTAATATTTCATTTAAATGCGGCAACCAAAAACTGTCCTTCTTCATGAATTGCAGTTACAAAAAAACAGATCACCATACATTATTCTGGAGCTCGCCTCAGTGTATAAATCATTTCACTGTTAAACCAAATGTTTGGATTCGACAATAACCCGAGTCTATTGAGCCACTGGATCGTGGAGAGGTCCATCATGTATAAACCCCAATGTACACACTTATGTTCTTTCATTAGGTTTATACCAACACAGCTTTGAAATTTTAAGGTATGTGCATAATGTTCCACTCTGTGGAGTAAGATAATATTACCCATGCAAGTTGAGTGTGAACAGAGATTGAACTTGTGACCTCTAAATGCAGGTGCTCTAACGAGAAACTAATATTATGTTATAGATAGTCTACAGTCCTGTCAAATGTTTTTTTAGGCTTACTTCTACCTTTTTTCAAACAAACAATATCTTATCTTTGAATATTTAAGAAGCTGAGATGTGGAGAGAATTTGACCGCAGTACCACTACATAAAGTGCTCTTATCACATCTGATAAGGTTTACAGCTAGTCCTACACAGTCAGATATATTGACCTGACCTCCCCCAACCAATATTGACAGAGGAAACCATCTCGTCCAGTGTTGATGGCCCCTGTAAGGTAATGGTGAGAGTACTAGGGAGTCTCCAGCACAAACCACTTCCCTGTGCGTTATGTAATTACAGGTAGGCCTTCACATGACTAGAAGTAAGGACTTACATCTCTGAACCTGTAAGACACTTCACTCAATGAACTTTCAATTCCTTACCAACATATGCTGGATTATTTGACTCATTAATTCTAACAGGATCCTTTGAACATAAACAAAAATGTACATTTTTACCTTTTATTTCATGTGTATTTAAGCTTTTCCTGGTCCTCGGTAAATTTGCACTAGTGTTACTGTGAAGTGCTAATGTTTTCATCTAAGGTCAGAAAACTGAGACTACCATGAAGCAAATCGTCAAGTCAGAGAACTGAGACAACCAAATGAACAAATCTACAGGTCAGAAGACTGACACACAATGACATCTACAGGTTCAGAAGAATGATAAACCAATGAACTAATCTACAGGTCAGAGAACTAGACAACTCATAATGAACAAATCTACAGGTCAGAAGAACTTGACCACAATTGAACCAAATCTAACAGGTCAGAAGAACTGAAACGCATACAACAAGGCCAAGAATGGCCATTGACAAATCTAAGGTCAGAAGAATGAGAACACAATGAACAAATCTACAGGTCAGAGAACTGGAAACAAATGAACAAATCTTACAGGTCAAAATCACAAGACCAAGAGAATTGAGACAACTAATAACAAAAGACAATTAGAGTACTAAAGCCTGTGTGCTTAGGTACAGTTAATCCCTGTGTAAGTTTTGTACAGTAGCCTGTGTGTTGATTTAGGATACAGTAATCCCTGGTAAGTTATTACAGTAGCCTGTGTGCTGATTTATGTACAGATAATCCTGTTAGTTTTTACAGTAGTGTGTGTGATTTAGGTACAGTTAATCCCTGTTAAGTTTTGATACAGTAGCCTGTCTGTGATTTAAGTACAGTTAAATCCCTGTTAAGGTTTTGTCAGTAGCCTGTGTGTGATTTGGTAAGGTTTAATCCCTGTTAAGTTTTGTACAGAGTCTTGTGTGAGTTTAGGTTACAGTAGTAAATTTTTTTCCCTGTAAAAAAGTTTTGTACAGAAGCCTGTCTGTGATTTAGGTACAGTTATCACTGTTAAGTTTTGTACAGTAGTCTGTGTGTGATTTAGTCAGTTAATCCCTGTTAAGTTTTGTACAGAGCTGTCGTGTGATTTAGGTACAGTTATCTCTGTTAAGTTTTAGTACAGTAGCTAGTCTGTGTGATTTAGGTACGTAAAATCCCTGTTAAGTTTTGTACAGAGGCTGTGTGTGATTTAGGTTACAGTTAATCCTGTTAAGGTTTGTAAGAAGCCTGTGGTGATTTTAGGTACAGTAAATCCCTGTTAAGTTTTGTACAGAAGCTGTGTGTATTTAGGTACAGTTAATCCCTGTTAAGTTTGTACAGTAGCCTGTCTTGATTTAGGGACAGTTATCCCTGTAAAGTTTTTGTACAGAAGCTGGTTGTGATTTAGGTACAGTTAATCCTTAAGTTTGTACAGAAGCTGTGTGTGATGTTAGGTACAGTTAGTCGTCTGTTAAGTTTTGTACAGTAGCCTGTGTGTGATTTAGGTACAGTTATCCCTGTTAAGTTTTGTACAGAAGCCTGTGTGTGATTTAGGTACAGTTAATCCCTGTTAAGTTTTGTACAGTAGCCTGTCTGTGATTTAGGTACAGTTAATCCCTGTTAAGTTTTGTACAGTAGCCTGTGTGTGATTTAGGTACAGTTAATCCCTGTAAAGTTTTGTACAGTGCCTGTTGTGATTTAGTAACAGTAAATCCTGTAAAGTTTGTACAGTAGCCCTGTCTGTAAGTTTTTGTACAGTAGCCTTTGTGTGATTGGTACAGTAATCCCTGTAAAGTTTTGTACGTAGCTGGTGTCGTTAGGTAAGTTACATAAGTTTTTTACAAGCCTGTGTATGATTCTAGGTACAGTTTAAATCCCTGTTAAGTTTACGACTGTGTTGATTTAGCTACAGTTATCCCTGTGAAGTTTTGATACAGTAGCTCTGTCTGCTGATTATAGTTACAGTTAATCCCGTGAATTTGATACAGTTGACTGTCTGTGATTAGGTACAGTTTAATTCCCTGTGTTGTAAGAAACCTGCGAAGTCTCTTCGCTGCACGCGCGACGAGTGTCATTGGTACCCCGGCAATCCCTTTTAAAAGTTTCTGTACAGTAGTCTGGTGTGTAAGTACTGTAAGTTTTCAGGCCATAGTACAGTTAATCCTGTATAAGTTTTATCATGTCTGTCTGTAAGTGTTCAATTAGCCTGTCTGTGATTAGGTAACAGTAATCCTGTTAATTTGTCTAGCTGCGTAGTTTCTACAGTAGCGGTGATTTAGCCTAGTTTGATAAGTTTTGTACAGAAGCCTGTTCTGTGATTTAAGAGTCAAGTTTACATCCTTGTTAAAAGTATTTGTACAGTAGCCTGTAGTGCATTTAGGTACAGTAAAATCCCGTTTAGTTTTGATCACAAGAAGCCTGTGTGTGGATTTAGGTTCAGGTTAATCCTCTGTTAACAGTTTTGTACAAGCTGTTGTGTGTCGATTTAGGTACATTTAATCCCTGTTAGTTTTGTATAGAAGCCGTGTGTGATTTAGTACAGCTTAATCACCTTATGTTAAGTTTTGCTACAGAAGTCTGTCTGTTAGTACAGTTAACCCTTAAAGTTGTACAAGCTGTTGTGATTTAGGACAGTAATCCCTGTTAAGTTTGTACAGAAGCCTGTATGTGTGTGATTAGGTACAGTATAATGCCTGTTAAGTTTTGTACAGCTAGGCTGTGGTGTGATTTAGTGTACGTTTAATCCTGTTAAGTTGTACAGAAAGCTGTGTTGATTTAGGTACAGTAAATCCCTGTAAAGTTGTGTACAGAAAGCCTGTTATGATTTAGGTACAGTAAATCCCTGTTAGTTTGGTTACGGCCTGTGTGTGATTTAGTACAGTAAATCTGTTAAAGTTTTGTACAGGAGCTGGGTGCTATGATTGAGTACAGTAAAAATCCTGTAAGTTGTGTACAGAAGCCTGTGTATGATTTAGGTACGTAATCCCTGTAAGTTTACAGTAGCTGTGTGTGATTTAGGTACAAAGATTCACATGTTTGCATACGTAGCTGGTGTGATTTAGTACAAGTTATCACTGGTTAATTTGTACAGAAGGCCTGTCGTGTATTCGTAGGTCAGTTAATCACCTCGTTTAATCTTTAGTAAAAAGCCTGTGTGTGATTTACGGGTACAGTAAATCCTGTTAAGTTTTGTATCAGTAGCCTGTTCTGTGATTTAGGTACGTTAATCCCTGTTAATTTGTACGAAGCGTGTTGATTTAGTACAGTTAATCCCTGTTAGTTTTGTTAACAAGACCTGTGTATGATTTACGGCTACAGTTAATCCCTGTTGTAAGTTTGTACAGAAGCCAGGTGTGAGTTTTATGTACAGTTCAACCTGTAAGAAGTTTTGTACGAAGGCTGTATGTGATTTAGGTACATGTTATCCCGTTAAGTTTTGTACAGTGCTGTCTTGTGATTAAGTACAGTAATCCCTGTTTAAGTTTTTATGTACAGTAGGCCTGTCTGATATGTTACAGGATCATGGTTATAAGTTTTGTGGTGTCTGTGTGTGAATTTAGGTACAGTTATCCCTGTATGAAGTTTTTGCACAGAAGCGTCTGTGATTTAGTAAGTTAATCCTGTTGAAGTTTGTACAGAGCTGGTCTGTAAGTTTTTGTACGTAACTGTGTGATTTAGGTTAACAGTTAATTCCCTCGTTTTATTAGTTTTGCTACAGTAAGCCTGTGTTGTGAATTTAGGTAAGTTAATCCCTGTTAAGTTTACAGAGCTGTGTTTGATTGGTACAGTAATCCCTTGTTAGTTTTTGTACATAGTTTCTAAAGTTGTATCATTGCTGTGTGTGATTAGACAGTTATCCCTGTATTAAGTTTTGATACAGTACCTGTGTGTGATTTAGTACGTTAATCCCTGTGAGTTTTGTAATGAGCCTGTGTGTGATTAGTCAGTTCCCTTGTTAAGTTTGTAACAGAAGCCTGGTGTGATTTGGTACAGTTATCTGTTATTTGTACGTGGCGTCTGTGATTTAGGTTACATTCAATTCCCTGTTTAGTTTTGATACAGAGCCTGTGTGTGAGTTAGTACGTTCATCCTGTGATTTTGTACAGTAGCTGTCTGTGATTTATGTAAGTTATCCCTGTTAATTTTGTACAGTGTCTGTGTCTGATTTACGGTACAGTTAATCCCTGTTAAGTTTTGCTACAGAAGCCTGTGTATTGTTAGATACAGCTTAATCCTGTTAGTTTGTACAGAAGCCTGGTTTGATTTCGGTACAGTTATCCATGTTGAGTTTCTGTCAGGCGTATGTCATTAGGTACAGTAATCACCTGTTAGTTTTGTCGAACCTGTGTGGATTTAGGGTACGTTAACCTGTAAGTTTTGTACTATCTAGTGTGTGATTTAGTAAGTGTAATCCGTGTTAGTTTGTACGAATGTTGTATGATTTGGTCGTTATCGTTAAGTTGTACAGAAGCATGTGTATTGATGTTAGGTACAGTTAATCCCTGTTAAGTTTTGTACAGAAGCCTGTGTGTGATTTAGGTACAGTTAATCCCTGTTAAGTTTTGTACAGTAGTCTGTCTGTGATTTAGGTACAGTTAATCCCTGTTACGTTTTGTACAGTAGCCTGTGTGTGATTTAGGTACAGTTAATCCCTGTTACGTTTTGTACAGAAGCCTGTGTGTGATTTAGGTACAGTAAATCCCTGTAAAGTTTTGTACAGTAGCCTGTCTGTGATTTAGGTACAGTAAATCCCTGTTAAGTTTTGTACAGAAGCCTGTGTATGATTTAGGTACAGTTAATCCCTGTAAAGTTTTGTACAGTAGCCTGTCTGTGATTTAGGTAACAGTAAATCCCTGTAAAGTTTTGTACAGTAGCCTGTCTGTAAAGTTTTATACAATAGCCTTTCTGTGGTTTTGGTAATCCCTATTAAGTAAACAGATCCCTTACTGATCTGTGTCCCCCTGTAGACAGCAGGTGGAGTTTTACTAAGTCAACATGACTCTACAATGGAGTAACAAACTTTATTGATACTTGTTGGAATTCCAAACAGGTCACATGTTTCAGTGTAAACCTCAAGTTAATCCTTTCAATAAGACCACAGAGATTTTCCAATACCCTGCATAATAAACATGTTCACACTTTTCAGTTTCAATAAACTTGTGAAGACAATATATTTACTTGTGATTTTGAATGAATCTATCATTTCTTATCCCTGTTTTTGGATGGTGGAGGAGGGTGGTGGTAGGCCTAGGGATGGTGGAGGAGGGTGGTGGTAGGCCTAGGGATGATGGAGGAGGGTGGTGGTAGGCCTAGGGATGGTGGAGGAGGGTGGTGGTAGGCCTAGGGATGAACTGACTAAATCATTTTGCCTTGATTCTTGTTGGACTTGGAACCCAAAATAAAGGCCAAACAATTTGTTTAAATCAACAGAACAGGGTATATTACAATGAAGTCAGGCATTATCTATTGGGTGTATTCACATGGAACATTATCACTATATATTATCATTCATTAACTTGTTTAGATGTGTCAGTGTTTAATTAACTGTGATAAATAGATAACAATCTCTGAATATGATATCCAGAGGTGTCCTGACCATTCAAAATCTGTTTACAATTTCCTACAGGAAAAAAAATACAATTTTCAGCAGAAAAAAAACACTAAAGGAAAACATTATATCATTATATACCTGTGTAAGTAAATTATCCATCAGTTTATAAAAATTTGTGTGTATATAAACACTATGAGTAGGAAATGGATCCTTTTAAATATAGTATAATTCCTTGTATATTATTCCTTGTATATTATAAGTAATTATATTAATCGTGTTCGTTACATTAATTTACATTATCTATGACCTGTGGAGTGTGATCTACCTGGTGATCAAAGGTTAATTTCCACCTTATCTCGCCTGTATTCCATCTGGCACTGTACATTGTGGCATTTAAAGTCGACATTCCATAGCTTACTGTGTTAATATTTCAAATTACAGCACATTCATACAAACTAATCATTTATAAAATTGTAACAATGAAAATTATCCCGCGAACAGAGGATTAGGAAAGGTATATAAGTAGATTACAATTCATACTGAAGGATTATAATTATAATCAATAAAGAATTTTAAAATATTGCTAGTATATAGTTTACATTCTAACGTGTCCCCCTAAATATTAAGACTCACACACACCCTGAGAACTTTAGTTAATTACATGTACCTTCAAGTCCTGCGTTTCAGTACTGATATCTTTAAGGTGTTTTACATATGTATTCAGTAAAAAACATTTTGTTATTCTGTATACTTTAGGCCTACACATTTCAGGATTCTTTTGTAGCATCAAGTGTATGGTATCCGATAGTTATCAGTGAAATTTTCAAACATAAGAAAAATTCCTTCAAATATTTTTGAAGTCTTTCCCAATAGCAATATATATCCATCTTAGGATATTGGGACTATTATGTGTATTCCCGTTTTTATTCTATATACATGGCCATTGATATTGAAAACTAAAACAAATGCTGGAATGTAATTGATCTACACATCTCAAGCGATTTCTGTCCTATATCCATCCGTACAGTGTCTATTACACAAAAAGACTATGAAATGTCTATTTCTATTAGATCTATCTTTTTTCTGCGTGCTATTACTCCAGAGTCCCATACCATTAGATCTGGAACAGTAGAGAACAGTAGCCCCCTATTAGGGGCGTAATTACAGCATTAAAGTATCGGCTTCCTTAAATAACCCAAGACAACTTTTGGACAAACCATTTACTATGACAATGTGACATGTTTCTGTAAACATCTGCCTTGTATCATAAAGAACAAACAGCTTCAGACTGTAACTGACAACTCCTATTCCATCCAAACAATACATCTATAAGTTGTCTCTAACACTGTAAGGATCACTGTCTTTTGGAGGATTGGAGGAATGGAATCATTTAACTTCAATGGAATCAATTACATTTTAAATAACTGGATGAGAATATTTCAAATCTGGGCAAAGTGGAAGCGATTACAAGCCAGCACAGTTGACTGCTGGACCATCTATCAGATCCACAGTTAATTGAGAGGTTCTTGTTGTGTGAAAATAAGACTAAGGAGATTAAAGGATTTATATCAAAGACTGTTTTTTACCCTTCAAAAATTCAGAAATTTAGGAATTATACACTTCTGAAATTAAAAAGAAATGTGTTCAACAAAGAAAATAGTTCTGTTTTGAGCTTGAGAAGGATGATGGAATTCTTATGGTGACCAGTTCTCAGGTCTATTTTAGATAACCAAGGAGGGGAAATCTAATAAGTGCATGGCATTTCAACTGAGAAATTCTAATGATTGCCAGTCTAAGTTTTAACGCTCTAACCAGGGGAAGAAAACTAGGGGGGGATAATCCATTATAACGATTCAGCCAAGGAATTTTGATCATGTTGTTTGGTTCTCGATCTTAGAAAACCAGGGGGAGCTAATCCGATGCCCGTATAAGCATGTGCACTATATTTAGTGCAGAAAGTCAGAAAATGTTACGCATAAAAATAAATGATTTGCCAAACAAAAACCTCACCTGGCTGAATATTTTGCCCCAAACTCATCTTTGGTGTGGAATTTGTGCCCCAGACCAACAGCTGGTGTGTTGTTATCTAGTTTTATCAAAGCTGAGGGGCCAGACCCACATTGTAGTGGATCAATGGAGGAATCCATTGTACCAATACAGGGGCGGACCTTTTGTCAGCTTAAGGTCGATCAAGAAAAACATGTTTCCTTAAGTAGAATTGCCTGACAAAGCACTAAGCTTTTAACACCTCTTCGCAAATAAATTCTATCACAACTCTGTGATTTTTATTAAAAGACCTCATAATTGAAACCACCATGTCTCTAATCAAATGACTTTGATGTTTCAGACTCACAAAATAAAAGGACTTTAAATATCTTTGTAAGAGGAGTTTGAGAAGCGAAATTCAACTTAATTAGTTCACTTATTTAATAATGATCCAAATCAGTACAGCTCAATAAGTTAACTTATTTAATAATAATAGTTTAAAGTTGATCCAAATCAGTACAGCATTCCTGGGATCAACACTACATGTACTGATTAAATCATAAATTATAATGATGTCAAATCTGAGAGATATTTGGAAATGGTGGAGGAAATATAAAATTGAAAATATAATAAATGTACTGGTATAATTATATAGTTAGGATCCGAGCAATGAAATGTCTTGCTAACCTTTATAAAACAATTGAATCTTGTTTGTGCTAATAACTGACAGCAGACCCATATTATTACATGTAACCATGGTCAAAGAGGAAAGTGACATCCACTAGCGGATGATCAGGTGTGTGTAATTATCTGTAGATTAGATCTATTGTACCGGCTATAAATCTCCTCCCTTTGTACCCCTATGGGAGGGGCAGTCACAATTTGTCACTCTTGTGTAACATGAACCATACCTGGTTAGAAAAATTAGCGGGTACAAAACTTCTCCACTTTTATTTATATAATTACACCTGTTTCTCATGGGCCGAGTTTTAAATTTATTAGCTGCAGGTGGAAATATCGCTTTCTTTCACACACAAAAATGAAAACATAATATGTCTTCCATTTAGATATTATTTGTATTATGTAAGATTTTTATTTATGATACCCATTTTTGACAGGTAACATTGTCTTTCTTTGTATGCAGGTCCATTAAGTTTTACTCTCGTCTCCCATTGGAATGGTATTTACAAACAGAGGTGTGTATATGGAGTGTAGGACAAAAGCCCCCCTGGACAAAAGCCCCCCCTCTGGACATAAGCCCCTAGGACAAAAGCCTCTCCAGACAAAAGCCCCTTAGGATAAAAGCCAACAGCTTATTTTTATTTTTTTAGATATTTATTTGCTATTTGATACATTTGGGTATTATCAGAGAAGAGTGTCAAACACAATAAAAAAGCATAATTATGATGTGATCATTTGATTTCTTTTAATTTTTGAGTTATTGATACCAAAGAAAGAATAAAAAAACATGTATACATAGACATTAGAATGTTATATATACAAGAAACCATTAATGTTTACTTTATCATAATTTAACACACCTACCAGGCTAACAGCTTGATGTTTGCATTGATTATATATAGATAATTAGGAAAGTATGTTTAATTACAAAATATTTCTATCATATAGTGTCCTAATTAGATTAACATCAATATAATTTTTTACATTTTTTTTTATCTATAAATCATGAAATCAATTTATCAAATTTTTAGTAAAATCCCAATAATCCAGTAAATTATTACATTGTGTCTTATTTTGAACTACATGTATATTTGAAGAAAAAAAACTGATATAAGAAAATATTTTATATTTTTTTTCTCTATATTTTTGAATTTAATTTTTTTGAAAAATGAAGGGGCTTTTGTCCTATTTTCCATTAGTATGGAGGGGCTTTTGTCCAAGGGGCTTTTGTCCTAGGGGCTTTTGTCCTAGGGGCTTTTGTCCAAGGGGCTTTTGTCCAAGGGGCTTTTGTCCTAGGGGCTTTTGTCCTAGGGGCTTATGTCCTAAGGGGCTTTTGTCCTAGGGGCTTTTGTCCTAGGGGCTGTCCTAAGGGGCTTTTGTCCGTACCCCGTGTATATGTATACATGTAGTTCCTTTGAAAATTGATTACTAGATGGATGTGGTTATACAATTAACGATGTACCTGCCTAATTAGTGTAACCAAGGAAATAAAACCTTTGTAGTCTGTTTCCTATGTCGAAAAAATTCAACATACCTTTGTTTGCCTTCTTACTTTGTGTAATACTGAAATCCAGTAATTATTCTGAAAATCTTGCAAGTAAAATGCTTCAAATCTTTCAAAAGTTAATTATTTAAATTTTGAAGTGAAGCCAAGAACACTAATATTTGTGATCTTCTTAAATATGTAAAATAATTAAAACACAACTTTCCTCTCAAATGGTATATTAAGATGAAATATTTAACATCAATTGATATCTGACACAAATATTGACATTGTCTCATATCAGCCAGTAAAACAGATTTATGCTGTAATGTCTGACACATTGACTTTGAACTGCAGCTTAATATCAGTTTAGCCAGGTGTCACTAAGGTTGTGGTTAGTTTAGACAAGTGTCATTGAAGTGATGGTCAGTTTAGCTAGGTGACACTCAAGTGATGGTCAGTTTAGCCGGGTGACACTGTGGTGGTGGTGGTCAATTTAGCTATATGTCACCATGAAGTGGTGGTCATTTTAGCCGGGTGACACTGTGCACTACCAGTATGATACTGTGATTACCTATGACAGATGTCAGTCCTCACCAGGTGGGTAACATTAAATATTAACACCACACATAGCTAGGTCTAATGCTAATAATACATCACAAAAGGGGCAGGACTGGCCAGAAAGGCATTTCAAATATTGTGAGGAATTCACTAGATCACACAATACTTATAATGGAATAAAAATATACAAACATATTATAATGTTATATTTCCATTGTTATAGAAGACAATATTAGTAAATGTTTAATACATCATGTTGATTTCAATACTTTATCATATCAAATTAAATATAAAACTACTTCAACTTAATTATTGAAACACATTTACTTGATTTACTTAGTTGTGTTAGTTGAGAAATAAATGTTATATTATCATATTAAATTTTACACACAAAAAAACATGTAACAATTTTATGATATTACCCCCATAAACTGTCCACTACTAATACTAAATACTGTAACAAAAATTGAAACAATGTTTTTAACTAAAGCTAAACCAATGATTTACAGACAAAGACATGCCCAACATTTTTACACAGATCTTATCGAATTTTAAATGCCGGTTTTACGTGTCTTACAGGTGATTTGTAAACAACAGAACTTGTGTCTTCTGATTTTAATTATCTGTCAAATTTAAATACTCACCTTTTTAGAGTCTTGATACTTTCGGATGACAGTAAATACATGACATTCTCGTGTGCCGACTCAACTTGTTCTTGTGAAAATCCATCACTCCTTTCCCCGTAAAAACAATGGGCTATAGTACCATCCGTGTCTAAATTCTGACTTTCCTTTACGTAGTATCCTACCAATAACCCGATAAGAAACAGAACAGTCGATCCCAAAATAAGTAATGAAAACATCCATGTGCTCACACATCGCACCGACGATGATTTTGTAGACGATTCTGGGTCGTATAGTCGACGAATATCGGCAGGGTCGATGGAATCCATCGAACTCCAAGAGCGAAATTTTGCTGGCGACTTCGGCGTCGCCATTTTCAGATCTGATTAAAATCCGGCGAAGTGAAAACACCTCACTAAAATCCCCTCACCTGTCGCTGTCTTCAAAGCGTTTACCTGAACGGCCCCGTGAATTTCGGGGGTGGTCTCAAAATTGAAAATCACCCCGACTAGGTTTACTCACTTCTGTGGCGTAGCACGCATTGTACTCGTCAGACAGGAATCCCTGTTTGCGCCACATTACGTAATACCTACACTTGAACTGGAGCAACACTTGGTCATTTTATTGACCCAACCATGCAATACCCCAAGGGAAGGAAAGCGGTATTCAAAAACTGTACAAGTTTTATTTCACACGAGCTAGACACATACGTTACATTTTTAGAAATAATTATAATTTTGAATTTTATACCCCTGGCAACTAACAACGTGGAAATTAATAATGTTCTTCATACGTATTCAATTTTACGGAAAACAACCAATTAAATTAATTGTAATTTTAATTTAAAACAGTATTTTGAGACAACAATAAGTAATAATGCAGCGAAAAAACTAATTGAATAAAGTTATGGAGGTGTTGGCTATTTGATATAGTATTTTACACGTGTCAATCAACCATTCCCCTTGATTGTAGCATACTACATCATCATGGGGTTTTTCAGCAATCAAATGTTAACTTTAAGCTAAGTTATGAGAAAGATGCATTTTGAAATTCGATGTATTGTATCACCAACAACACTTACACATGTAACGCGCACATTATTTTTTTTACTATATACTTTTTAATGTGACCACTTTCCAGTACCTGTCTCTGAAAAGGATAGCATTGGCCTACCTGAAGTATATAAGATGATAGGCCTAATGAACTAAATGTTGGCACCGGACTGTACGAGCCTTTTTAGAGCACAAGAAGGACAGACTATAGACTTTTAATGTCTTATAAATATAATATGTGTGTCCGATATTTTCATATCTGTCAATTCTGTTATATCAAATTGAATTCCAACAATAACGTGATAGCAAATACTGCAAAGGATGCAAGAGTAATCTCCCCTTTTGCACCCTGCCGGACAAGTATTACTTAAATTAAAAGTTTATTATAATAACATCATAAGAAAATTTGTACCGATGGCTTATGATGAGGTTACAAAATCAAACAAATGCATGGTTCCCTGCGTAATCTACATTGTACGTGTATACTACAATATATTCCTATTACCAACTATAATGCGTGTTATTTAGGCCGACGGCGGGAAACATAAGACGACCCGCGTTATGAATATTAACATTTATTTTATTTTTATCCATTTTAGAAGGCGATGATGAATGTATTAATGCATGTAATGGTAAGTGTAATATATATTTTTTTAATATAGAAAATTATCTATCTCGTTTTACATCCCCATTTTAAAAATTAAAAGCCGTTTCGGAACGGTAGAGGTCTTTGGTACACTTCGTTCTCTCTCAATACGTAAACCATAGCGGAACATGATAGAAAATGCAGCGCATGTTGTTTACATAGAATCGTTTACGAGTCTAGACGTCCATATCGATCATCAAAGATTTAATTCGCAGCTTGGCCATATCATGGCTACATCAAAAACGCAAGCAAACTCTGAGTTCGTAGAACTGACACTTAAATCTGTATTCGATGATTTATATATCGACCCGTATCTAACCCTGTATAGTACCCTAGTTATTGGCGGGAAAATACAAAGCTGCTGTCCTCCAAAAAAAAATATTTTTATTTTTAAAACTCAAACAGGCATAATCTCTATACGTAATGCGCCATGGTTCTGGCCACAGGAAGGAGGAGGAATCGAATGGGTATTTTTTTCTCTAAAACTAAAACTTATGTAGACCAGAGATTTAGAAAGTAATTTTAAAATTCCCGTGAGACTTAAATTTATTGGGGTTTTCCCATTTACTTATTATAATCAACTAGACAGTGCAAAAATATCTAATTAAAGAAATAAGAACACGTAGAATCTATTTCAAATAAAAATCTCCATAGTCGATGGCAGTTTAACAACCGGTTCGACCTTTTGTTAGAGTCGTTATTTCAAGTATAAATCCTGACGGATTTGCAGTTGTTGATACAGGCCTGTGAGGGCTTTGTCAAGGCTCGACTGAAAACAATATAAAATCACCAGATCCGTCTTTAACTTCACAAACAAACAAATTTGCCTTGACGTGATATGAGAGTTACTTCCCTTCATTTAGCGTCTTTAGTTACCGTCAATTACACGGCATTATGGGACAATTTACGACAGGTGCTTGCTCGATTACTCCACCTCGATGTTTATAGACAGGGCGATAACACGTGCCTATGTGGCGAATTTAAAACAAAGGGTGTCGGACCAACCATGAAGAAGGTAAGGTTTTATTATTGTGAAGCAGACCCATAACGTTCAGAAAACTCGGGCAAATTAAATCAATATTCATCACCTTCGCTAATGAAGCAGTCATTCCTTTCTGTGGTCGAACCTAAATAGCTATTTTGCAGTATTGTAATATTCATTTACATATCGTGATTTTTTTTTAAA
Source organism: Argopecten irradians irradians (assembly GCA_004382745.1). Lineage (NCBI taxonomy): Eukaryota > Metazoa > Mollusca > Bivalvia > Pectinida > Pectinidae > Argopecten > Argopecten irradians. The sequence continues at coordinate 175,575 of SAYR01004239.1, forward strand.
TATTTCAGTTGTTAACTTTGAACGTTATTCTAATTTCTAATAACAATGGTGGTTGCATATATTACCACACTTATGGGCGGTAAACATTAACTTGTCTTTTTGTTGTACGAGTAGATTTGGTAAGATCATACCTAGTGAAATGGAAGCTCGCCAATGAGCACAGCTGATTTTAGAACTGTTGCCAAAAGTTGGCGGTGAAATAGTAGAACGATTTGTTACTGTTGACCATGGCCAAGCGACTGCTTTCTGATTACACAAAGTTTTATCAGAAGTATTTAGACTGTGTACAGACCTATAGCAGCTTCGTGTCTTGGTTTTATCAATAAATTAAAAAAAAAATAATTGGTTCATGTACTACATGTTATGTATACAGTATGTACATATAGTAAACCTAGTTATGTTTTACATTCCAATCAATTAATTGCTATCCTGTTGCATGTGAACAAAATTCTTTACAATGTTCATTAAAAAAACATGGACAACTGCATTTAAAAAAAAAGTTCAGAACACGATGATAGAGTTTTATGTAGTATCAACGGTAAGCAGAAGGTATAGATCACTTTGAATCATAGACGACTCGGCACTGGTCACCTCGGCACTTTGATATTTGGCACTTGGTAATCTCGGCAGTTGGTAATCTCGACACTTTTATTTTCGGCACTTGGTAATCTCGACACTTTTATTTTCGGCACTTGGTAATCTCGACACTTTTATTTTCGGCACTTGGTAATCTCGACACTTTTATTTTCGGCACTTGGTAATCTCGACACTTTTATTTTCGGCACTTGGTAATCTCGACACTTTTATTTTCGGCACTTGGTAATCTCGACACTTTTATTTTCGGCACTTGGTAATCTCGACACTTTTATTTTCGGCACTTGGTAATCTCGACACTTTTATTTTCGGCACTTGGTAATCTCGACACTTTTATTTTCGGCACTTGGTAATCTCGACACTTTTATTTTCGGCACTTGGTAATCTCGACACTTTTATTTTCGGCACTTGGTAATCTCGACACTTTTATTTTCGGCACTTGGTAATCTCGACACTTTTATTTTCGGCACTTGGTAATCTCGACACTTTTATTTTCGGCACTTGGTAATCTCGACACTTTTATTTTCGGCACTTGGTAATCTCGACACTTTTATTTTCGGCACTTGGTAATCTCGACACTTTTATTTTCGGCACTTGGTAATCTCGACACTTTTATTTTCGGCACTTGGTAATCTCGACACTTTTATTTTCGGCACTTGGTAATCTCGACACTTTTATTTTCGGCACTTGGTAATCTCGACACTTTTATTTTCGGCACTTGGTAATCT
>SAYR01004239.1:176906-186987 GCA_004382745.1 Argopecten irradians irradians
AAGTAGAAATGCGACACTGGAATAGCGCTTGGCACGGATGTTTTATATTATTAAATTATGTCTTCAAAGCAAGTAATTAAAGTGTTAGTAAAAACCTCATTTTTTTTATGTTTTTTGGTAATAAGAAAACCTTGTGTGAAACTCATAAACTACAATTATAAGTTAAGATTCCCCACTGCCGAACAAAGGCATAGACGATACTTCTAAAGTTGAATAATAATTGGTGTTTAATCGTGTAACATAACGTCGAATTAACACAAAATGCATATAAAATAATTTGTTTGCTTTTTGGTGCATGCGCACTTAGATACTTTCATTTTCTATTGGACATAGTGCCGCGAATTTTTTTTCGCAATTGAATTATTTTTCTTTTATTTTCTTCTTTGAAGTAAAATTAGACGCTCCAAGTCTTTTGAAATGATGATTAATGATGTAAAGTTAGCTAACTTTTGTAACTGAAGAAAAATAGTTATATCATCTGCTCCTGTTTTTGATGAGATAAATGCCGTTGTCAGCGGTGGAGGCGCATCTTAAGTAAATATACGGTAATTCAAACCACGCTCTTGTTAAAAATGACATCCTCCTCCCATGCTCATATTATACACTATGTTAATATCAATATGAAATAGTTCCTAATATGAAAAAGACATATGGACATATCCATCCCAAATTTTGTATATATTTTTATCAACAAATAAGAGTAACACATGAGGTATTAATATTACCTCAAAGATGCTCCACCGCCGACAGAGCCATAAATGATATTCATTTCATTTGAACAAGAATTGGTGTTTAATTTATGGTATATATATGTCTAATTAACAAAAAATATATAAGATAATTTATTTGCCTTTTGGTGCATGTGCAATCAGTACTCATTTCCATATAGGATATAGTGACACGGATTTTTTTCGGGATGCAATTTAATTATTTATCATACTTGTTAATTGAAATTAAAATTAGCAGCTCAAACTTTTCAATGGCGGTATGGTGTAAAGTAAGAACTTATGTAACTGAAGAAAAATACTAAATCATCTGCCCCTGTTTTAGATAGTGGGAAATACCAATTTGTCCCCACAGTGGAGCATCCTTTAAAAATAATGAAAATAAAAAAATCGCGAACCCAGACGTAGAATACTAGATCACAATATTGGCCCATGTCCCCCCAGATCTGATGTTCCCTACAAAAAACGTTTGTTCCTTAATTAGACCTTCTGTGTGAAACTATGGAATATTTCATAAATTGTAATTATGAATAATTGATAATAATAAGATAATTTGACAAATATTTTCAAGTTAAAATATAATCACAAACTATTTGACAATCGGTCATATACTAAAAGCATTACATGTAATAAGCATTGTAAATGGACCACATTATGTAACAAATAAAATTCTATGTTTTTTACGCATTGTAATTTCTCCTCAAAATGATGGTAATTTGTTTGTGCATGAATAGAAATATGAATAGCTCTTCTTGATTCGTGAGTCGGAAATTACGCGCACAATAACTTTAAAAAGAAGATGGCATCATTCAGCCACTTCAAGCCAAAGGAGACATAAATATTGTTTTTCAGAAATATCATATCCATATCCTGATTAGGCTATTTCTGAATAACAAAGATAACCGTATACATCCATCCGTTATAGAAAAACGTAAGTTTACTCGGCAGCCCCGGGAATATGCGCTGGTAGTGTTGAGAAATGGCTGGAGGAATGCTAAGTGTCTCTTTATGATTGTAACATGGCTGGTAGTGTTGAGAAATGGGCTGGAGGAATGCCTAGGTTGTCTCTTAATGATGTAACATGGCTGGTAGTGTTGAGAAATGGCTGAAGAATGCTAGGTTTGCCCTTATGATGTAACATGGCTGGTAGTGTGAAAGAGAAATGGCTGGAGGAATGCTATGTGCCCTCGTTTATGATTTGTAACATGGCTGGTAGTGTGAGAATTTGGCTTGGAGGTAATGCTAGGGTGTCTCCTTAATGATGTCAGAGATTGCTTTCAAGGAACCATTGGTATAATAAATTTGCAGCACTCAGGCCTAAATATTCGTGTATGCATGAATTTTTTCTTAAAAACTGAAAACCTATTCCAAAAGTGTATTCAAAATGTCTTATGTATAACCGACCACTTTACGCGGGTACACAAAGCACAATCATAGCCATTCTGCTAAAATGGACTGTTGTGGGCGCTGGGAAGGATTCATCGATGGTTTATGGAATCGCGGGGGTTTGTATTCCGACCAAAGCGTTAAATGTTGAGGGGAAATGTAATATGAAGAGAGGTGAAAATGGAATGTGTGATAAGTTAGTCGAGAAGCTGTTTGGAACCGGAAGACCAAGTTCTTGTCAATATTAAGGCGCTACCGGCTCCCGGTGAAGAAACCCGTTGATGTCTATATATATATATAAAGCACACAGAGTCAAACCAAAATGAATTAACTTTCCAGTCTATACTATACAGCGGGGGAAGACTCGGAGAAGGGGAAGTATAGAGCCTTCATCGGAATTCATTTGCTTGGTCAAAAACTGTGAAATAGAATGTCATTGATTTTTTTATACTTTTACCATATTCGAGTAGGTACACTGATATATTATGGGAAACTCTTTGGAAGATGGAGGGCATCTTCATTTCAAATTAAACAAACACTTGGGGAAAAAAAGATCCTGTTTTTTGAATGTTTAAAATAAACGTTGTATTTTAATTGTAAGTAATTTAATAAATGTTTATATAAGGCTGAAGCGTATAATGAAAATCACACAATTTCAGAAAAAGCTCAATTATCAAGCTTTTCTATTGTTGCTATAGAAACAACTCAACAAAACTGTTAAAGACGGTTTTTCTTTTACGCTTCATTAGGTTGGTTTATATACATTGTATTTCAAAATCAAATACAAAAAAATAATTTCCGATATAGTACTTCAAAATGTACAACGGAAAATACAACATGAATTGATAAAGTCATGAAAAATAGAAGAATGTATTTACACTTTATCCTTGCAACTAGCATTGTCATTGTCAATTAAACACCAGTCAGCGCTTACAATATGCTACATGTTAAGCACGATGTTGCAGGATAAAAAGTATGCATGCCATGTTATTGAAACAAGAAGCCCCATGGGGTCCTATACAGAATGAAACAAAGACTGTAAATACTATATCAGGACCATCAGGTTTTGAAGTTGGTTCAGGACTAATGGATCATATCAGGTGTTCGTGATATGCGAAAAAAGTGTCCCAATGTGACAGAAGTATCTAAACCATTGGTAAAAAATAATTTGGAAACTTATATAAAGGAAGTGGTTTTTTTTTAATCGTATTTGACCTCTTTAATCCAAAGGCTCAACACAAATGTCAATAGCCTTGAAAACGAAAGAAAATTTTTTTTGGTCATTTTTCTCTGAACTCACACCAAAATGCAATTTACTTTTTCAGACAATGATCAACTTTATTCTTTTCATGATCCTTATTCTCTGTCCAAAATCCTTATTTTATATGTCACATCACTTAATCTGTGTCATGATCCCTTATTCCTATGTAATGCCAAATCACATCTCATTATTTTCTGTCTTTGTCTTACCAATATGGTTCAAAAAAACATCACTTTGAGGTTACCTCGCATTTTAATAAAGAATACAACAATGCAAATCGGACTGTGCTTTTATTTCAAACACTGTGTGTTCTATGATTAGAGTTTTACTGTATATATCACCGTAAGCCAGACCTGATAAAATCAGCTTATTACTATGAGTCATCTGTGATCAACCATAGACGACTCTGCAGGCGTGTTGGGTCACCTCGCAAGCGTGTAATAATCCGACATTCTGTTTTATTTTGGCTATTTAGAATGTTCGGCACTTTTTGAAAAGAATTCGGCATCTTTAGTTTGGGAAATATTAAAAAGTTTCCGCCTTGTAGGGAAATATTGATTTTCCTTCCTATAATTTTCTCCGAATATTTATGCGGGGTAGTAACTCGTTTTTGTGTGCAGATGCCGCATTGATTGCAGTGATGATGACCGATAATAGGTGTTAAAAAGTATTATAATTTTCAGTCATGATACAAAAATTGTGGAACAAGCACATTTCTAATTTATTAGCATTTAAACGTTTTATAATTATATATTGATATTTTACTTACATATACTAATATTTAATGCATTTGCTATTTTTTTATCGAATTTCAAGGTCGTTTTTCAATGAGTTTCAATAAAAATAGTGCCCTTTCATATATATGTGAATAGACGATTAAAATACTGTGTAACAAAACTTTGACGTCAATATCAAGTTCCGACGGCCGATAAAAAAATGCATAGTAACATAAATATCTTTTGAAATAGGCCACAGAAAATTATACATTGAAGTATACGAAATCTGTTAAAGGGACAATTCGCTCAGGCTAATTCTTTTACATTACCAAGAAGCAAAATATAGATAAATGTATTGTTCTACATTTCTTATGAAACATATAACATAAAATATTGACAAATTCCACGTCATTGTTTAGTATTTTAATTTAATATCGTTGAAATATCAAATCGTTGATCAATACGATTAAGTAGGTACAATATGGCGCTTTACCCATGCATGAGCCAAATCACGCACGTTAAGCAAATAAACTACATAATCCACGGAGAAAGGTGATGAAATGGTTTTTAGACAAGACAATTCACCTAATAAGGTAAACACACTACTGTCAGAGCGATTTGAGCAGTTCTAGACAAAAGTTGCATTATTCTACGAGCAAGGGACAGGATTCGGCATACAAGAAGTTCGACCACAATGTGTAATGGCGGACAGCGAGCGAGTTTGAACATCTACACACATGTCACAACCATGGGCTTTTCAGGCATATCACAGTAAAACCGAATAATCTAATTTCCATTAGAACTGTTTTTTTCCGAAATATGTACAAATTTTAATGTTCTCTTAGACTGAATTGTCCCTTTAATATTTTTCTACGATCACAAGTAATTTTGGTTAAAAAAAACGAACCTGTGACAATCAACAAAAAATGTGTCAAAATGCATGATATATAGTAAAATATTAAGATATTTGATTTTACAATTCAACATTGTCCCAATTTAGGTAAGATTTATTTTTTACAAACAAACATTTACAAGAAAATTACCACGCTCTCTCTGTATAAAATGTTGACTAAAGCCAGGTAAGTTGTTACTGAGACCAACTGTGAAGTTTTGGAAAAAAAATAAACATTTAAACATTGATGATTGATTGGTTTTAAAAATTTTTTGACTAAGTTCAGTTTTTTTGTTCGTTCGCTCGTTATTCGACAAATGCCGAGATATCTGAAAAAAATGCTGAGATGACCTCGGAAAAGTGCAGAAGTGACTCTAACCTCAAGTGCCGAGATCTCCAAGTGCCGAGATGTCCTGATACCCTTCACTTCAGCGTCACTACAAAATTTTTAAACAAATTTTTTACCTTTCCATTTTAAAAATTAAAAGCTGTTTCGGGTTAAGTATGCCTTTATATAAATATATATATCAACTTAAAGAGGCTTCACCACTGACAGAGCAAAAAAAATATTTATCATTTGGACAATACTTGATGTTTAATTACTGTATGTATTTAAATGGCTCTAATCAACACAAAGTACATATAAAATAATCAGTTTTGCTTTTATTTTCTGCTCAACCAGTAGCTAGCGCATTCCATATCTTTTAGGTATAGTGTCATGGATTTATTCCGGTATGCAATTAATTATTTTAAATACTTTTAGATTGAAGTAAAATATGAAGCTCAAACTTTTCAATGATGGTAATAGTGTAAAGTAAGTAACTTCTTTTACTGACGAAAAATACTTATTCATCTGCTACTGTTTCAATAATACAAATTACCATTTGTCGACAGTGTAGCATCTTTAATGAAAATTAAATATTTCAAATTCTTCTGTGTGTAGACAATAAAGGCCCCTATCAATTATTGTTTGTTTTATATTATCCCAGCCTCTAGCTAATAGAGATAGGGATATCTTCCAATTTCATTTAGAATTATTGATTTTGTTTGAATATGCTAAAAGACACTGACTAGTTTTTACATGTGAATTGATAATGAAGTATAAAATTTCTGTGGTTTGAGAGGAGCGAATTAGACGGAAATTATTTCCCTTATGTTGCGAGTTTTCTCATAGGTGGCGCAAGGGTGTTTGCACGTGCTGTTCACGGTGTTAGGTACAACGTGTGTCATTCAGCGAGGGTAGACCAGAGGCGACACACGTGTTATTGAGAATTAACAATTGTATATTTTATGTAAATGCGGGTATGGAAAGTGGAAGTGCTCATATTGGAAGCGAGTCTGAAGTTTCGACCACTCTTAAACAGATTTTGAGTGAATTTAGAAGTCAGAAAATTGAATTGAATGAATTGAAGGAGCAGGTGCGTGGTCAGTCCCAGACGGTAGTTTCCAAAGTCAAAAAGTTGAAAACTGAAACTGAACTTTCGTGGAAATATGAAGGAAATAAGAAACAGTACCTTTTTAACAATGAAATACATGATACTGTAAAGCAAGCACAGTGGGCTTTGGAGAACGGGAAAGTTGATTATTTGAAAGAAGTATTGTCAGAGTGTGAGGACAAACTTAAACAGCGAAACAAACTTATTCGTATCGCGGATACTTCCGAAGGTGGCTGGGAGACAGTCCGGCAATATGAGAGTAATCCGGTGGCCAGTGATTCAGAGGATGAGAACAAGATTCATCGAGCAGAGGCTAGGGCCGTTAAGAGGAAAAAAGATAGACTAAAAAAACCAAGTCAAGGAAAACACCATACTCAAGGTGTTAATTTTAATAATAATGGTGGGAGCAGTGTTCCTATGTTTAATTGGAATGGACAGGCAACTAGGGGAGCGAATGGATTTGGACCGGTCAGGTCTGGGTACATAATGGATCAGCCCTTTCGTATGTTCAGCTGGCCCAGAAGTGGAGCCTGCTATAGTTGCGGAGAGTGGAACCACTTCCGGAAGGACTGTCCCCATATTGGACCCAACAGAGCAGGAACGGACCAATTGGTGGAAACTAAAAAAGTGATGGCGCGTGCGCAGATAACGTGGATTCAGACAGTTTTAAAGATGAGTATAAGATTATTGATGATAGTGTTTTTACCCATGATTATTATGAATATGAGGAAGGACAAAAACATATTGTTAAAGGAAGGTTAAAAAGACATATAGATTTTTGGCAGGAAATAGGGGCTTGTGATTTTATTAAGGATACTATTTTTAGCGGATATAAAATTCCTTTTTATTCTCAGCCAGACAGTTTAATTTTAAACAATAATAAGTCAGCTTTGAATGAGCAGGAGTTTGTGGTGCAAGCTATTAAAGATTTGTTAGATAGGGGTTTAGTGGAAAAATGTGATCATGTACCAACGGTAGTAAACCCGTTAACTGAATCTATACAAAATAACAAGAAAAAGAGACTGATTTTAGATTTGAGGTCGATCAATAAACATTTGTGGAAAGAAACAGTCTGTAAAATTTGAAAATTTGAGACTGGCTCTGATGTATTTAGAACAGGGATTTTTTATGTTTAAATTTGACATACATTCAGCGTATCATTTTGTGGATATCTATGGGCCTCATACTGAATATTTGGGGTTTTCTTGGCTGATGGACGGTCAAATTGTTTATTTCAAATTTTTGGTTTTACCGTTCGGCTCATCAACGGCTCCTTATATTTTTACGAAAATAACAAGGCCACTGGTGGCTAAATGGAGAGGTGAGAGTATGCTGATTGTTATGTTTCTTGACGATGGATTTGGTTGCGGTCCTTATGCTTTTCTCACTCAAATAGCAGCAGATGAGATTAAGGAGGATTTGTTGAAATCCGGTTTTGTACCTAAAGCAGAAAAATCTTTGTGGGTACCTACACAGGAATTAGAATTTTTAGGTGTGATCTTGGATGCGTTAAACGAGTTAATGCACATTCCTGTCCGTAGAGTTGATAAGGTTTTAGCTACAGTGGCTGAACTTGAGGGCAGTATTCAGAAGAGTAACCGAGTACAGGTGAGAAAAGTTGCTAGTTTCGTAGGGCAGATCATTTCTATGAATGTAGTGATAGGAAATGTTTCGCAGATTATGACTCGGTATCTATCTATGGATGTACATACAGCGTATAGTTGGAATTCGTATATCAAATTGTCTGAGGATAGTATTGTTCAACTTCAGTTTTGGAAACAAACTTTAAGTAAACTTAATTCCAGACGATTGCGTGACACAGGGGTTTGTGCCAAAATTATTTATAGTGACGCAAGCGGAATGGGATTTGCCGGTTATGAAGTGAATACAGTTGATAGTGTAGCTCATGGGATGTGGTCTGTCAATGAAAGTAAAAAATCGTCTACTTGGAGAGAGTTGGTAGCTGTGTTGAGGGTTTTAATTTCTTTGAAGGGACAATTAGAGGAACACAGATTGAAATGGTTTTCAGACAATGCAGGTGTCTGTAGTATAGTTCATAAAGGTTCGATGAAAGGCGAGTTACAGGATGTAGCGATTGAGATTTATCAAGTTTTTATTTCAAAATCATTATCGATTGAAATGGAATGGTTACCCAGGAGTCTCAATGACAGAGCTGATTATTTATCTCGTATTGTAGACCGAGATGATTGGGGTATATCTTTTGAGTTGTTGGATATTATTGAAGCAAAGTGGGGCTGTTTAGAAGTAGATTGGTTTGCCTCAGATCATAACACAAAAAAGACATTATTTTATTCTAGATTTTGGAATGAAAACTCTGCCAGTGTGGATGCTTTCACTGTAAGTTGGACAGAAAAATTCGGCCTGTTTGTTCCACCTATTTTTTTGATTCCCAGAGTGTTAAGGCAGATGATGCGTACGCATGCGTCAGGTGTATTGGTGGCACCTATGTGGAGATCTGTGAGTTTTTGGACACTCGTGTGTAGTAATTCAACTAGTAGTACATTTATTAGAAATGTAGTGGATTGTCTAGAGTTACCGTCGTTAAAGGAATTTTAAGTTCCCTGTAAAAACGAAAGTGGAATATTTGGAGTGGAGGATCTTAAATTCAAAATGTTAGCATTGAAATTGAGATTTTGAATTGGCTGATGCTATATGCTAGGTGTGGCTGCCTTGACAATTGCTGGGATAATTGGAGATTATCTCGGCTGACAAGCCATGATAATATGTGTGACAGTAATAAATGTACAGGCAGACAAGCCATGATTATATGTGTGACAGTAATAAATGTACAGGCTGACAAAACAAGCCATGATAATATGTCGGAGATTGTTTTGGAGAAATCTGTTAATATAGGAAGTAGTATTATAATATTACATCGATATTACACTATGGATTCAAATTGGTGTTTAAAAATATTTTCCATAAGGTTGAAAGATAGTCGTGTGTACATATATGTATATATTTTATAATGTATTTTTCTTTATACGTCTATTTTTGCAAAGCTTTGGTCGGGAGATCAATGAATTGCCAGAGGTGCTGCTGGATAAGGTGACCCAGATACCTGAGCTTTTGGAGAGACCTCGAGCTGTGAATACATGCAAGGCTTATAAGAGGGGATTTCTTAGATGGAAAAAGTGGGCTATCAACTCTGGTATAAATTTGGAGGACACCTTACCGGCAAAACCTTTACATGTAGCAATTTATTTGACTTCCATTATTCAAACCGCAAATTCACCTAGTCCATTGGTTAACGTGTTTTATAGTTTAAAATGGTTTCATGATATTTTTGATTTTAAATCTCCAACTGACTCTAAATTAGTTGTGAATATCCTGGAGGCTGGCAAGCGGAAATTGGCTCGTCCAGTGATTAAGAAGGAACCTGTAACCATTCGTATGTTGAGTGATATGTTTGATTTTTTATTCATGGAGGGTAATAGTAAAAATCAACGTATCATATGTGCTTCTTTATTGGGATACGCGGGATTTTTACGCAGTGAAGAGTTATTGAAAATTAAACGGTCTGATATTGTAATAGATTCCACGCATATGCGCGTGTTTATAGAATCTAGTAAGACTGATAAGTACCGAGATGGTGCTTGGATTGTTATTTCACGGCCAGGGACCAAGTTGTGTCCAGTTGTTAA
>SAYR01004239.1:196804-244641 GCA_004382745.1 Argopecten irradians irradians
ATGGAACCAAATACTTTTCATAGAAAAAAAAAAGTAAAATTTATAAAATCACTGACTTACTTCAAGGGCTGATGGGTCAATATACTTGTATATAGTGTTTATATGTGTTTGATTCATTTTGTATCCAAACTCAGGTGACCATTAAGGCATGTGGCCGCTTATTTCATCCACTGCTGACTTACGTTTTGGTACTTTAATAAGCCCCCCCCTCCCCCTATCCCACCCCACCCCATATCCCTTTTATTACAACTTTCAGCGCTTTGGGTGCTTATTACGGCAAATACAGTAATAGAAGAAAGGAAACTGTAAAGGCTAGACAGATGCTCTTCTGTAATAGTGACTAGCAGGGATAGAGCTTAACTAATGGTTAAGTATTGTCCAGTTCAAACTATATGGTCACTGAAAATAACTAACGGCAAATTAATTACCAACACTAATGAGTATACAGTTTTATTAGATTATTGTAAGTACAAATTGTATATCCGGGTTGGGGTGGATGTATTATGTATAGCTGTGAGAAGAGTCTACAAATGAAATAAATTAGATATATGAGAACACTAATAACTGTTTTGTTTAAGTTAATGAACTATTGTAGAAATATAATTAACATCAAGTCTCCAAAGAACTATAGAAGTATAATTACCATGAAGACTTAAATTAAGTGTGTTAGGTCGTTGAACTGCCACCTATATACATCCAGTGAACGTCAACATCTGGACCCCAGTCAATGAGGACAACTTCTAGTGAAATGTTACTTGTTATAAGTCCACATTTCGAGCCTCACTCATTCTAAACGTTTACCTTATTAGCAGTGTTCCTATTCTCAGTCCTTAGTAGGATAACAATGATTACTAGATAGTGGGTCGAGGATCTATATCTTCACATTTTTTGTTATTACATATGTATCTTTTTATTTTGAAATTTCATTCAATACAATATACAATAGACTCTAAAACAGATACACATATACAAGATATAACCTATATTTGACACACGCATACAAAAAACTAATATATATATCAATAGAATCAAACCTTGGTTATAACACTATCATATTACCGACAGGCAGTGTGGCTTATACATGAACAAAAACTGAAAAAAACTAATATATATATCAATAGAATCAAACCTTCGTTATAACACTATCATATTACCGACAGTCAATGTGACTTATACATGAACAAAAACTGTAAAAAAAAAAAAAAAAAATTCTTCTCACCCCTTCACACACAAAAAAAATCCACCAAACTAGGGCTGGATCCTTATACAACCGGTATTTAGCAATGTTCCTGATATAGCAACATGCTGTTGTATAACTGTATTGTTCAAATATTAAAAACTGCCGTTTTTCCCTCCTTTTGACAGAAAATATCCATTAAAGCTCATTGAATATACCATCCGGGCAAAGGATTTCTGTAGCATATTCTATTGATAGAAAGGGTCAAGCTTCTGAGTCTCTTAGATACACTGGAAATATGTTTGTGTAACATTGAATACAACTTAGTAGAGCACATAATGACTTGAATTTGGCACAACTTTAACAAGTTAAACAATTTATTTTTGTGTTTCAGTCCCTCAAACACATGATTTTTGGATCCTGGTCGAGCCAAGTTCATTTCTTCTCCACAGAATGGAGAAAGTCTACAATAGACTTCTACGATATTTCTGGACCATTTTGTTACGGTTTACAAACTCTACGGGTAAGTCAATCATACATACAACAACTTTACATGGCTTCTTGTCCTTCATTTAGATTAGGATATTGGAATACTTACTAGCATAACTGTTTATCAGTTTAATTAATATTTCATTTTTTAATGTTTTAAATGTTCACATTCCTCCTAATTGGTGCTAGCCTTTATGGTCATTATGTTTCTTTCAGCTTATAATCTCACTTGTAAATGAATGACACACTATAGGAGATTTCAGAAAAGATGGCGTGACGTCACAGAAAGTTTACATCCGGGTCCTCAAAGGTACAAACACAGTATGGCGACTAATAAAAACAATAACTGATACGTACATCCCTGCTACACACGTCAAAAATACACTTTCATAATTGCAAATTCTAATTTGAAAATGGTTTCCTATTGTTTGAGAGGTTACAGACATTTATATTTTTATATTTACAATGTTTACTGCTAAATATATTTCTGTAGTTTTAGTGTTGAAGCCAGCTTGCGAAGCGGTGCCGGGCCATCACACGTACCCGTTTTTTGTTCACACGTAAACCTTATCTAAATCCGTGTTATGTTGTTATGAATAGATAATTGTTTTTTTTGTGTCATGTTTCTGTTATACATGAAAAAGCTGTTCAAAACACTATTTAATATATCGAAATGTGGACCATATCTGGCCAGACCAAGGCCGCTTGTGCATTGCTTCGTTGGTAGATCATCTCAGGCCACAGCCCATACTTGGGGAAATTAATAATATTAATACGTATGTAATTACCAACACATATCTCAATAAGTACTTGTACTTTTCGTTCTTTACCGTGTATATCTTGTTTTAAAGGAATGCTATAAACCACTGTGTTACACGTACATGTAGATCTACATTTGTACGTACACGTACTGTATGGCTGCCGATATATCTCGAAAAATAAAATGGTGAAATCGCGAGGTTTTCATGCTGTAGAGTTTATTGTTTAATTTTCAGTTGCTCTCATTCCATGGGTTGCTATATGAAGTCATAAATTGAAGTGATATTACTTTTAAATATTTTGAATGCGTGTTAGATTGATTACATTTAGATTTATAAATACAGAACTTTAAGTACTGAAATGCCGACCAGGACACATTGCGCATGGCTTCGAGAATTCTAAATACTTAAAATTTTGTTTAAAAATATCATAAAAAGTAACTATAAACTGACTTATTTGTATATCATAAACTCAATTCCAAAATTTTTGACGAAAAAGTTATCAAGAATAATTAATTCAGTGACTCTGAAAAAGGTCGAAATTCGGGATGTCGGCAGTACGTAATATGGCTGCCGTGCGCTTGGGATAATCTACGAAAGCAAATTTTAATTTTGTCATAATCACAAATCGTAATTTGGTGTTTTATCATGTAAGACTTAGAAAACAGTAATCGCTTTTTAAATGACAGTATGATATTTTGGGGAACTTGGAATTTAATCTGTAATTTCAAGCCGATATTTGCAATATTCTGTCAATTTTTATACGGTAACGGCGACCGTGTTTTTCTCATGGGCGGTCAAAAATGGAATCTAAACAAAGTAAAATATATGAATATCATATGTTTATATCTATATATCATTGTTACATATTTTCATTTACACTTTTTGAAATGAAAATAAAGCAACATTTCTCGGATTGCCGTACAATTTATTATAATAAAATGGAAACAAACATTGAGGCGTCTGTGTTCCCACCATGTTAATGTGTACAGCTATACGGAGTTGTACCTTTGAGCGCCCGGATGTGTGACGTCATCGCCATCTTTTCTGAAATCTCCTATAGTACCCTTAACTGATACCATTATATCTATACATTATAGAAAAGTCCAGAAATTTCCATTTTTCTGTCCATCTTCAAAAATTTTAATTAAAAAGGTATAAAAAGAAAAATAACCCAACAAAAGTCACGAAATCAAAGTCGAACTTAAAAATTGCATTGAAAACATTTTAAATTTGATATAAGAGAAATAAATAGTGATTTTGGCTAATCATACAGGCATGTTCTCCAGAATGGGAGTATCGATTAATGAAGTGAGGATATGAGATCATGAGAAGCTTGTGGATTGGTAGGATCTTTCCCTACCTTGAGGGTAGGACAGAGAAATCTCTACCCGAGGAGGAGATTTACAACTGTCTAACCCGAGGCTTGCTGAGGGTTAAATTAAACTGTTGTGAATCTCCTCCAAGGGAAGAGATTTCTCTGTCCTACTCTCTAGGTAGGAAATGATCCTTTTTCTGCCCCTGTAACTTACCCAAAAATATTAAAAACAACAAATAAGCGATTAAAAAACACAAAAATATTAAAAACATCATTTTGAAGATTTCTATTTTACTTTGTCAAAAACTTGTTGCACTGTGACAAACAAGAATCTAAATCATTATAAGATAATCACAGTCATAGAAATACAAACTAATATTGTATGAAAACCAGTTAAAATCAGTCTTTTTACCGTGTAAACAACAATGAAATATATAAAGGTAGGTGGAATTCCAATTACGGTGATCATTAGGTCAAAGTTCAGCACGAACTTGAGTTCGAATGTGATATCGATTGTCTAATTGGACAGCACTGATTAATCGTTATTTGCATTTGACATTTTACAACTTCCAGTTTATCACACGAATATGTTCAAAGCATGCAGACTGTCTTATGTCTTACCCAGACAGAGAAATCTTTCCCTCACCGGACGTGGAGATATCTGTGTCTGATGGGTTAGAAAGTGTCCTCACTTATTTAACACAAACACTATGTTTGCTGACGTGTCACATTAATGGTATCAGTTCTAAGTACTGTCTTAGTATGGTATATAACTGTAAACCAATTTAGTTTTACTTTCAATTTAATTTCTCATGTTTTGGAATAATGAGAATTTGAAAGAAGATTAACTCATTCCCCCCTGACGACACATCGGAACTCTTCTCATTCGAAGGCTGGAATAGTTTGTTATCTATCCTCAGTGGTGAATGAGTTAGTTCTGTAAAATATTATCAATTATATGTATAATAGGATTTATATAATTGTATATCTCCCAACGCTGTGACTAAGTTGTTAGATTAAAACACACACAATTAATTTGTCACCAGAATCAGTTGGTTTACAGTGTAGGAGTTAGTTAGTCTGACCCTTCATCCTCACACCTTGATGTTACATTGGGAGTTAGTTAGTCTAATCCTTCATCCTCACACCTTGATGTTACATTGGGAGTTAGTTAGTCTAACCCTTCATCCTCACACCTTGATGTTTAGTATAACCCTTCGTCCTCACACCTTTATGTTAAGTCTAACCCTTCGTCCTCACACCTTGATGTTACATTGGGAGTTAGTTAGTCTAACCCTTCATCCTCACACCTTGATGTTTAGTATAACCCTTCGTCCTCACACCTTTATGTTAAGTCTAACCCTTCGTCCTCACACCTTGATGTTACATTGGGAGTTAGTTAGTCTAACCCTTCATCCTCACACCTTGATGTTTAGTATAACCCTTCGTCCTCACACCTTTATGTTAAGTCTAACCCTTCGTCCTCACACCTTGATGTTACATTGGGAGTTAGTTAGTCTAACCCTTCATCCTCACACCTTGATGTTTAGTATAACCCTTCGTCCTCACACCTTTATGTTAAGTCTAACCCTTCGTCCTCACACCTTGATGTTACATTGGGAGTTATTTAGTCTAACCCTTCGTCCTCACACCTTGATGTTTAGTATAACCCTTCGTCCTCACACCTTTATGTTAAGTCTAACCCTTCGTCCTCACACCTTGATGTTACATTGGGAGTTAGTTAGTCTAACCCTTCATCCTCACACCTTGATGTTTAGTATAACCTTTAGTCCTCACACCTTGATGTTAAGTCTAACCCTTCGTCCTCACACCTTGATGATAAGTCTAACCCTTAGTCCTCAGACCTTGATGTTAAGTCTAACCCTTCGTCCTCACACCTTGATGTTAAGTCTAACCCTTAGTCCTCACACCTTGATGTTAAGTCTAACCCTTCGTCCTCACACCTTGATGTTAAGTCTAACCTTTAGTCCTCACACCTTGATGTTAAGTCTAACCCTTCGTCCTCACACCTTGATGTTAAGTCTAACCCTTCGTCCTCACACCTTGATGTTAAGTCTAACCCTTCGTCCTCACACCTTGATGTTAAGTCTAACCCTTCGTCCTCACACCTTGATGTTAAGTCTAACCCTTCGTCCTCACACCTTGATGTTAAGTCTAACTCTTCGTCCTCACACCTTGATGTTTAGTCTAACCCTTCGTCCTCACACCTTGATGTTAAGTCTAACCCTTCGTCCTCACACCTTGATGTTAAGTCTAACCCTTCGTCCTCACACCTTGATGTTAAGTCTAACCCTTCGTCCTCACACCTTGATGTTAAGTCTAACCCTTCGTCCTCACACCTTGATGTTAAGTCTAACCCTTCGTCCTCACACCTTGATGTTAAGTCTAACCCTTCGTCCTCACACCTTGATGTTAAGTCTAACCCTTCGTCCTCACACCTTGATGTTAAGTCTAACCCTTCGTCCTCACACCTTGATGTTAAGTCTAACCCTTCCTCCTCACACCTTGATGTTAAGTCTAACCCTTCCTCCTCACACCTTGATGTTACATTGGGAGTTAGTTAGTCTAATCCTTCGTCCTCACACCTTGACGTTACATTGGGATTTAGTTAGTCTAACCCTTCCTCCTCACACATTGACGTTACAGTGCGGTTCGCGGGGCCTCGTCCTAGCCATACAGGCCTACCTGTTAAAGAGTCTCATTTTTGATCGTCAGTTTGCTTCGCTTGCCCTTATACGAAGGTAAGTGTTGTGTGGACCATTGTTAGATACAGGGAATTTAAATTAAAAACAATTTTTATTTACTCAAATGAAGTTCATAAGAGTTATACCGCCGTCATATTACAGAGTTATCTGCCGTTGCAGGTAGATATACCGATTGTAACGTAATCAATCTGTGAGCGAAAAAGTATGATGTTACCTGAAAATTACAAAATGTATCAATCCATAGCTACCAGCAAGGGCATATAACTCTGTAAAATGCAAAAGCAGAATTGAAGTTCGAGATTGAATTAAGTTTGTAAGGTTCATACTTATAGTTTTATATTGAATTAAGATTCTATTGTCATCATGCACCGTCCGTCGTCGTGCGCCGTCCGCCATCCGCCGTGCACCTTGCGTAAACTTTTCATTCAAACGATTTCTCCTCAATAACCGAAAGGCCCAGGGTACTGATATTTGGCCTGTAGCATGCTGGGACAAATGCCAACCAAGTTTGTTCAAACCTTAACCTTCATTCAAGGTCACAGGGGTCAAAAAGGCTAAAATCTTTAAACGACTTCTTCTCAAGACCCAGAAGGCCCAGGGTACTGATATTTGGCCTGTATCATGCTGGGATAAAGGGCTACCAAGTTTGTTCAAATAAATGACCTTGGCCTTCACTCAAAGTCAGAGGGGTCAAATAGGCTAAAAATCCTTTAAACGACTTCTTGTGAATAACTAAGAGGCCTAGAGACCTGATATTGGGCCCGTAACATGCTTGGATGAAGGGCTATCAAGTTTGTTCAAATGAATGACCTTGATCTTCATTCAAGGTCACAGGGGTCAAAAAAGCTAAAATCTTTAAACAACTTCTTCTCAAGAACCAGTAGGCCCAGGGTACTGATATTGGGCATGTAGTATGCTGAGATGAAAGGCTACCAATTTTGTTCAAATAAATGACCTTGACCTTTATTCAAGGTCACAGGGGTCAAATAGGCTAAAATCTTTAAAGGACTTCTTCTCAACAACAGAAAGGCCCAGGATATTCATATTGGGCCTGCCGCATGCTGGGATGAAATGCTACAAAGTATATTAAAAGAAATGACCTTGACCTTCATTCAAGGTCACAGGGTCAAATAGGCTAAAAATCCTTTAATCGACTTCTTGTGAATAACTAAGAGGCCTAGAGACCTGATATTGGGCCTGTGACATGCTAGGATGAAGGGCTTGTTCAAATGAATGACCTTGATCTTCATTCAAGATCACAGGGGTCAAAAAGTCTGAAATCTTTAAATGACTTCTTCTCAAGAACCAAAAGGCCCAGGATACTCATATTGGGCATGTAGCATGTTGGGATGAAGGGCTACCAAGTTTGTTCAAATGAATTACCTTTACCTTCATTCAAGGTCACAGTGGTCAAATAGGCTTAAATCTTTATATGACTTCTTCTCAAGAACCAAAAGGCTCAGTATACTCATATTGGGCTTGCAGCATGTTTGGATGAAGGGCTACCAAGTTTGATAAAATGAATTACCTTGACCTTCATTCAAGGTCACAGGGGTCGAATTGGCTAAAACATTTTAAGCGACTTCTTTAGAATAAGTAGGAGGTCTAGAGACCTGATATTTGCCCTTTGACATGCTGGAATGAAGGGCTACCAAGTTTGTTCAAATGAATGACCTTGATCTTCATTGAAGGTCACAGGAGTCAAATAGGCTTAAATCTTTAAACAACTTCTTCTCAAGAACCAAAAGGCCCAGGATACTTATATTGGGCCTGCAGCAGGCTGGGATGAAGGGCTACCAAGTTTGTTCAAATGAATAACCTTGGCCTTCATTCAAGGTCACAGGGGTCAAAAAAGTAAAAATCTTTAAACGACTTCTTGAGAATAACTAGGAGGCCTAGAGACCTGATATTGGGCCTGTGACAAGCTGGGATGAAGGGCTACCAAGTTTGTTCAAAAGAATGACCTTGATCTTCATTCAAGGTCACAGAGGTCAAATATGCTAAAATCTTTAAACGACTACATGGTGTTGT
Organism: Argopecten irradians irradians; assembly: GCA_004382745.1. Lineage (NCBI taxonomy): Eukaryota > Metazoa > Mollusca > Bivalvia > Pectinida > Pectinidae > Argopecten > Argopecten irradians. The sequence goes on from SAYR01004239.1 coordinate 205,304, forward strand.
GCTAATACAAAAGATGTAGTCAGATGACCGTTAAGGCCCATGGGCCTCTTGTTAGGTTCATACCTAAGTTCCATATTGAATGAAGCTTTTTAAGTTCATACTTTAGTTTGATATTGAGTTAAGTTTCTAAGGTTCATACTTATAGTTCCATATTGAATTAAGTTTCCAAGGTTCATACTTTAGTTCCATATAGAATGAAGTTTCTAAGGTTCATACTTTAGTTCCATATAGAATTAAGGTTGTAAGGTTTATATTTATAGATCCATATTGAATTAAGTTTCTAAGGTTCATACTAATAGTTCCATATTGAATTGGGTTTCTAAGGTTCGTACTTAAAGTTCCATATTGAATTAAGATTCTAAGGTTCATACTTATAGTTTGATATTGAATTAAGTTTCTAAGGTTCATACTTATAGTTTGATATTGAATTAAGTTTCTAAGGTTCATACTTACAGTTTGATATTGAATTGAGTTTCTAAAGTTCATACTTATAGTTCGATATTGAATAAAGTTTCTTAAGCTCATACTTATTGTTCCGTATTGAATAAAGTTTCTAAAGTTCATACTTATAGTTCCATATTGAATAAAATTTCCAAGGTTCATACTTTAGTTCCATATTGAATTAAGTTTCCAAGGTTCATACTTTAGTTCCATATTGAATAAAGATTAATTAAATGCTGTAAACCCAACTCTGTTGTGAAATTTGTAAATCATTTTGTATTTTATGTGAAGTTGTTAACAGTTGATGCAATATGTATGTTTAGAATGACATCATTATATTGTTTATATGATAAAGATTGTTTATATAACCCAATTAACACTAACACACTAAGATAAAGATTGTTTATATAACCCAATTAACACTAACACACTAAAAGTTCTGTGGGAATTCACACAAACCTTAACAGCTATGTGTCTATATATGGATGTAATGGTCATTAATACAGATGGAATGTTAGGTTTTCAATAAAGATCAAAGTTAGAGATAGCATGTACATGTAGAGATATGATAAATATTTACATATTGGGTTGACGATCCATTTATTTGATGAGATGTACTAACGTCACGCTACAAGTATAATACAGTATATTTATATAGTGTGGTATTTTTGGCACATATAAAAAAATTATGTTGCCATTATATTTATTTCATCAATGTTTTTGAGGATCATCGTAACTTATAGGAATTGGCTGTAAATGTTGGATTAACATCTATCAGTGTATACCAGTGATATCAAACTCATCAAATATTAAAATTTAATCACTGATGCCTCTCAAAAATGGTTTGATGATTAGGATCTGTCTGTAGGCTATTTACCATTGATCTTTGATGATGATTCCACCTTGTAAAGACCTCTATAGAATTCTTTATTGGCCAGCTTGTAGTTAATGTACAGTATATCACATCTGTATAATGAAACAGTAAAACCAGAAATGAAAAATAAATAAAATAAAAAAATTCTCAAAGGTTATTAATCTGTACATGTAAAAAGTTGATATGATGAAGCTACATGCTGAAATGCTCAGATGGAAGTAAAAGTAAAACTTTTGAATTTGCAATTTCAAATATTTGAGTTGATGTAATCATGAATGGATTTCATTGCTATGAATTTTTGCAAAATGCATGAATGTTCCAGCGTATACATTGATGGCTCTAGAATACTTATTAAATATTAATGCACTTTGACACTTTAATGCACTTTGACACTTTAAGATCTGAACCTATCAGTAACACATCTCTGTTTCTTGTTTAGTGCTCTCCAGCCAAATGAGTTTGAGAGGAAGCGAGCACTGATATCAGCTTTGTGTCAAATTTTATGGAAAGTCGGCGATAATCGTCGCTGTTGTGTTTGTCTACAACAAGTTGATCGGTGCTACCCTAATGATTATCGTTGTCGTGACGACGGTATCACAGAAAAGGTATCAGCATTATATTTACTCAATATAATGTATTTTTTTTTGTTACAAATTATAATTTGAATTATCAAAACATTTGAGAAATGACACATGATGTTATGTGTAGATAATGTATCTAATGTGAAATATAATTTTCAAATCTTTTCCCTGAGTTTCTGTTTTAGATAATTTTATTTAGATTTTGATAACTTTTAATTCTACATTTATGTATTCTGATAAAAGATTTAACAAAATCTGTTTTTTTTTCAATACCTGAGTATTTGTTAACAGAATGGCTTGGTGTAGTGTATACTGTATACATAAAGTGTTTGAAATAATTTACATCACGCTTGGATAAAATAATTTATATGACCCTTCAATAATTTTGTGCCAATTGGTTTTTTTTTTAATAATTGAAAAAAATTATCTGTAATGAGTAATGATTATATGTTATGATTTTATTTTTCAGATTGTATTATTTGAATTCAAAAACTACAAGGATTTGGAGATGTTTATGAATCGACATTGGACAGAGGTAAGCGCATTGTTGAGAGTAACAGTGAAGATTGTACTTTAAGGTATTCCTCTCATGATGCAAACAATAAAGCATCTGGATGTTTCTTGTTTAAGATAAATTTTATATTTAAAACAAAAATAAAATAAATCAAAGATGGTAATACTGTATTGGCCATAATTAGGTTTAACATTGTGACAAAGGGGGAGCGCTTATTTGGGAACCACAATGTAAACTTTTTTACCGTATTGTAACTTGTCTATTACAGTTCCAGAGAGAGGGTAACAACGGTTGTATCATGTACCTTATTGTAACTTGTCTCTTACAGTTCCAGAGAGAGGGTAACAAAGGTTGTATCATGTACCGTATTGTAACTTGTCTCTTACAGTTCCAGAGAGATGGTAACAACGGTTGTATCATGTACCGTATTGTAACTTGTCTATTACAGTTCCAGAGAGAGGGTAACAATGGTTGTATCATGTACCTCTACAGCATTATACTCTCAAGGACCACAGAGAAGTAAGTATACACAATTTCATTTTTAGCTGATCACCTGGTATGAAGAACCAAGGTGAGCTTATGTGAACCTGCAGAGTTTGTCATACGTCCATCTGTCGACAATCGACTTCTTCTTTATAATCGCTGCTTGGAATTTAACAAAATTTGACTGATAGCATTCTAATGGAGTACTGAATGAAAATGGTACAAATGGTCAGCTTGACCCCCTGGGGGCCAGAGGGACAGGCCAAAAGGGGAATTAATTTGGCTATTTCACAACTTATTGAAACTAAGCATGGGATATCTCATATTGAGCGGGGCCAAAAGAGTACCAGTAATAAATTGGTGTCTATAGAAACAGAAGTTTCCTTGAAATGTTTCAGGATCTATGACGACATGCAGATGGAAGAAGATGATAGACAGAGGAAGTTACTGACAGACAATGAAGAGTGTAGCATGGCATTCCTCAATTTACTGATGACGGGGACAGCCACACCTTACCTCCATAACAACAACCTCATCTACAGCGAGGACGCCAAACTTCTCGTACGTTCTCATCCTTGATTATAACTGCACTAAAATGTCGCATGCCTTTTATAGTATATAAAATACTAGTGTTATTCAGTTTCCTGGATAATAATAATACGAGACGATACAAACTGGTGACTATATTAAATTAATGTTTGTTACTGTGAACCATGTATGAAGTTTTCTTCTAATCGAATATGATGAACATGTAGGTCTTATTTGTGCTTTACAAATAATGGACTGTCAGAAAACTCTATTACTATTATGTGTCAGTTTTACCAATACATGTATTTCAGATTAAGGTTGATATCAGCCAACAAGAGTTATGGCCCCTCTTCCTGAAATTTATTCATCTTATTTTGTGTGCATATATTCTAATTTATGTACTTGATTATTTGGTCTTTTCAACCATAAATTTGGTAAATAAACATCTTACCATTTACTGTATTTATGTTGCTATAGTTACCCCAAACTTTCACTGACATTAAATATCCTGACTTTGCATGTATCAGGATTTTGTACAACTGCATGTTACACTTTATCCTACCTACGACATGAAATTCCAATCCTGCATGATATCAGCACAAAGCCATTTTTACCTAAAAATATTGTTGATTTTTTCAGGAACTTAAGGCTTTATGCTACTTTTATTTTCTAATATAATAAATTTACAGCTGTATCAGTTGTATTTTTACAAACAATCGGTTATTTCATGTGCTACTGGTAATCAGATTGGTAGATTAATCTGATTATTGTTGTTATTAAAGGGGAGTTAACTCTTATACAAAATGAACATAAGATTTGGTATCATGCAGCCTTAACTTGTTAGTGTTGTTGTGAAAGAAAGCCTTCAGATGTATCTTGGTTAAAATGAGGTATATAGAGATTATCTCCAGTTAACTATGTAAAACAGGATGAGTCGCCTATAAATGCTCGTGACCAACGTAACCCTACCCCAGACCAAGAGAATGAAGAGCACGTAAGTCTGATGTATTACAGATATAACAGGCACGATATTGAGGTACAATTCAAACTGGTAAATATCAGGAATCATATGTAGCGTATGTTACAGAAGTATCTGGTCTGGGAGTCTTGGTATTGACTGATGTACATATTATTTAGTGAGCAGAACTCTTGTCTTTTCTGAAATGTATGAATTTACACTTGCAAATGTATGACATCACAATCAATACCTATCCACAAGGGTAGATAACTCTGTTATAAGCAAATGCAGAATAGTATGTATACTAGTTTACTTATTCAAACAAATTTGTAAACAACTGAAAAGAAAAGAGACAATATGAGGGCCTGTTATCTTTGTTTTACTCAATGTCAGTTTCTGACCTGCTAATTAATATATAACTGTGCTATCTAAAGCTTTACTAACATATGCATTCATAGCTAAATATAATAGTGTGTAGCCCTGACTAAGCTAAATACTACTAACTCCCCTCTTGTGTGCCAGACATGATTAATCTCCAACAATCCACATGTTTCCTTTAGTTTGCATCTGTCCAACTTCTATCACTCTTAAAAATCAAAGGATAACATTCAAGTACATTATTCTCCACAAATTTAATGAATATATTGTAAACCAATTTAAGATATTTTAAATACATGTACCTGGTAATTAAATTATGTATCAACAAACAAACATTGTCATATCGTAACTTGGAATAGGTGAATAGGTTTTACTGATTGGCTGTGAAAGGATTGTAAAATCCTACTTTTTAATTATTAACGTACAGTACATGTACATCCCTTCACGTTTTAAGTAAATGCAGGCATCTGTAAGCAATTTAAAGTAATTTGAGAAATCTTATTCAGCAAAAAAAAAAATTAAGAAGGTACATGTATTGGACTTATATTGAAGGAATATGTTTTTCAAATTCTTGAAATATATTTAGGTATCAGACTGGCTGTATTGTAAAATCTATAAACTTTATAATGATGATTTGGACACTATATAGAAACATGTGTGTTGGTGGCTAGCAATTGTACTTTCATGTTTTAATCTGTATTTATGTACAATATTAGCTTATTGCCTTGAATTGTCATCAACATTCTACAAACTGTTTTTGTTTTCATTTAGATTAAGTATATCCCTTGTAGATTTGGCTTCCATGTAACCTACTTTAAAACTTTACTTTATCTATGTACATATATAAGGATGGGAATCGTTCTGAGCTAGTTTATATTGAGTTAATCTGATTTACTAAATCTATTGCTAATTGGCGGCTATTATAGTTTTCTATTTTTATTATATAACTACATTGCCTTTCTGTATATAATGTGTTTTACTTATGCTACGTAACTAGATAGGTTGAGGCAATGTACATCTGTGACTTGTGTGATTGGTAGAATGGAGAAAATAATAGCCATGTAAAGCAAACATGATTTCTATCAAAAACGTTTGAAAGTTATATATTGTTATCATAAATTATGTATATAAATATGTATAAATATTATTTTTTTCAAATCGCCTTTCGTCAGTGTTCCGTTGTCCCTTGTCCGTCGTCCGTAGGTAAACAAAGCTTGTAACTGCTATTTCTTGAGAAGTACTGCATGGATATTTTTCAAATTTTACATGCATGATTCCCTTGGTCCCTTGGAGTGTCGTGCTGATATTCAGACTGATCGGAAAAACAATATGGCTTCCTGGCAGCCATCTTTGATTTTGGCAGTTGATGTTTGCTACTGCTATTTCTCAGAAAGTAATGAAGGGATCCATTTAAAATGTAGGTTTCCCTTAGGCCCCAATTGTGCATATGCCTTTTGGGATTGATCGATCAAGAATACAGCCGACCGGCCGCCATCTTGGATTTTAGTATTTGAAGTTTGTTACCGCTATTTCTGAGAAATTACTGAAGGAACTTGTCTTAAATATCATCTGTAGGTTCCACTTGGGTTCTAGTTGTGCATATTGTATTTTTGGAGACATTGTTCTTCAATATGGCCGACTGGCCGCCATTTTTGATTTTGATAGTAAGTTTGAAAAGCAGAGAAAAGATCCCTCTTTCAATGGTCAGACATAGATCATTCTTTGGTGGGCGCCAAGATCCCTCTGGGAATTCTTGTAACTTCAGCATTGTCAATATAAAACTCAACAGAAAAGTGTAAAAAGCTTTAAGCAAAAACAAACCTAAAGTGATACCTTGAAATACTCGATAATAAGCCTGAATCAAAAATAGGCCGGGAAAGTAAGCCTGGGATTACTTACCAAAAAGAATATAAGTTGCATCTATGTATAAAGATTTTAGGGTATATTGATAGACAGTAAATGGGTACAGATATATATTTAGGATGTTGTTGATATCAGTGTTGTGTTTGTTTACAGGCCAAACCCAGGAAAGGAATACAGGTGAGGAGTACAATAGGCTTCCTACACTACGACAAGACAGAACACCAGGACAATAGGACGGAGGTTAGTGGGATATCGCCAATTATTTCTCTACTTGTTTATCAAGATTTTTACACTAAGTTGGTATGATCCCTGTATTTGATGTAAATGGGGACAGCATGTTGAAATCTACAAAGGGAACAGCTCCAAAATCTGCCGCTGTATTTTATGTTAATTATAGATAAGAAGCATGTTTAAAGCCCTAAATTTACCTCTAAGGCTAACTAGCTCCAAATTCTTCCCTTCAAAGCATGCGTGAAACCTCAAAGTGACCATCATGGCTAACCAGCTACCTCTCTATTTTATGTTAATTATAGGTTGGAAGCATGCTTAAAACCCCCAAGTTACCATTATGGCTGACCAATACGAATGGTCAGATTGGCCTCCTGTTCAGTAACAAGATAGAACTGGTATCTGACTGGAGGGTGGAGAACCGCTTCTCACTGCACTACTACACAGGCTTAGCCACTCACAGACCCTGTATATTAGACATTGGTAAGTACAATGTATCACACAGGACCACCTCTCACTACACAGACTTAGCCTCCCACAGACCCTGTATATTAGACATTGGTAAGTACAATGTATCACACAGAACCACTTCTCACTACACAGACTTAGCCTCCCACAGACCCTGTATATTAGACATTGGTAAGTACAATGTATCACACAGAACCACTTCTCACTACACAGACTTAGCCTCCCACAGACCCTGTATATTAGACATTGGTAAGTACAATGTATCACACAGAACCACTTCTCACTACACAGACTTAGCCTCCCACAGACCCTGTATATTAGACATTGGTAAGTACAATGTATCACACAGAACCACTTCTCACTACACAGACTTAGCCTCCCACAGACCCTGTATATTAGACATTGGTAAGTACAATGTATCACACAGAACCACTTCTCACTACACAGACTTAGCCTCCCACAGACCCTGTATATTAGACATTGGTAAGTACAATGTATCACACAGAACCACTTCTCACTACACAGACTTAGCCTCCCACAGACCCTGTATATTAGACATTGGTAAGTACAATGTATCACACAGAACCACTTCTCACTACACAGACTTAGCCTCCCACAGACCCTGTATATTAGACATTGGTAAGTACAATGTATCACACAGAACCACTTCTCACTACACAGACTTAGCCTCCCACAGACCCTGTATATTAGACATTGGTAAGTACAATGTATCACACAGAACCACTTCTCACTACACAGACTTAGCCTCCCACAGACCCTGTATATTAGACATTGGTAAGTACAATGTATCACACAGAACCACTTCTCACTACACAGACTTAGCCTCCCACAGACCCTGTATATTAGACATTGGTAAGTACAATGTATCACACAGAACCACTTCTCACTACACAGACTTAGCTTCCAAGTTAGAACCACCTCTCACTACACAGACCTTAGCCTCAACGACCCTGTATATTAGGACATTGGTAAGTACAATGTATCACGAACCACTTCTCACTAAGAAGACTTAGTCCACAGACTCAGAAACACCTTCATATACAAGACTAGTCCAAGACCTGGTATATTAGACATTGGTAAGTACAATGTATTACACAGAACCACCTCTCACTACACAGACTTAGCTCCCCACAGACCCTGTATATTAGACATTGGTAAGTACAATGTATCACACAGAACCACTTCTCACTACACATAGTCCAGACATCATTGGTAAGTACAATGTATCACACAGAACTTTCTCACTACAACAAACTTAGCCTCCCACAGACCTGTATATTAGACATTGGTAAGTACAATGTATCACAGAACCACTTCTCACTACAACAGACTTAGCCTCCCACAGATCCTGTATATTAGACATTTGGTAAGTACAAATGTATCACACAGAACCACTTCTCACTACACAGACTTAGCCTCCCACAGACCCTGTATATTAGACATTGGTAAGTACAATGTATCACACACACTTTCACTACACAGACTTAGCCTCAAAGACCTGTATATAAGACGTTGGTAAGTAAAAATGTATCACACAGAACCACTTCTCACTACACAGACTTAGCCTCACAGACATGTATATTAGACATTGGTAAGTACAATGTATCACACAGAACCACCTCTCACTACACAGACTTAGCTCCACAGACCCTGTATATTAGACATTGGTAAGTACAATGTATACACACAGAACCACTTCTCACTACACAGACTTAGCCTCCCACAGACCCTGTATATTAGACGTTGGTAAGTAAATGTATCACAGAAACTTCTCACTACACAGCTTAGCCTCACAGAACCCTGTATATTAGACATTGGTAAGTACAATGTATCACACAGACAATCTCACTACACAAACTTAGCCATCACAGACCCTGTATATTAGACGTTGGTAAGTACAATGTATCCCAGGACCACTTTCACTACAAGGCTTAGCCTCCCACAGACCCTGTATATTAGACGTTGGTAAGTACAATGTTCACACAGAACCATTCTCACTACAGCTAGCTTCACACGACCCTGTATATAGACTTGGTAGTCGTAAAAACTTGTGTAATTTGCGCACTTTTTTGTGCAAAAATAAAATTTGAAGTTGGGGGTGCGCAAATTATATTGGATAGAGAGATTTAAAAATTTAGGGGGAAAAATCTGTCCATTCTGAGGACTGACGATCTATGAATTTGAGGTACGTCTGTGTATGGTAGATTTTATATGATAAAAGGTATTAAAAGATTGTAAAAACAAATGCCTCAATATTAAAGTGGATTATCTAGGCTAATTAAAGTGTTAAGATTATGATACACATTGTCTTGTTTCCATTTGCCCTGAGATTTCAATGGCGACTGACTGGAGCATGGCTTCTACTGACAGCCAAGCGATGTATACCCGTGCACTCGTAGTATAATGGGACGACACAATCAGTGACTTTGGCCGGTCAATCTAGTTTACCTGTTTTTTTAGGGAGAGAGACTGTAGGAAAGTCTGTAGAGAGTGTGTGTGTGTATACACAAACATACGTATACCCCAGCTGCAGGCCGTGTGCAAAAAGTCAAACACAACGTGGGATTATAAGATGCCTAAACTGACCTATATTTAGGACTTTAATAAGTGGTTTGCATTTGATACTGCAGAATTAACAAAGCTACAAGGTTAGTGACATATTTCAACCGTATTTGATAAATAAATTAGCCATCAGCTTTGCACATGAAACCTTACGTAGGGCCCAGCTGTGGCGTGTGCAAAAAGTCAAAACACACCCGTGTGAATTTATAAGATGCCTAAACTGACTATATTAGGATTTCAATAAGTGGTTTGCAATTTTATTACTGCAGAATTAACAAGCTACAAGGTTATGACATATTAAAACTGTAATTGATAAATATAATTAGCCATCAGCTTGGATCTGGTACCGACAGGTAGTGAGTTACTCGCAATGTGATTGTTGCAAGCTAACCATACGTATCCGCTAGCGATTGTTGTTGATTGTATAATGATCTCAAACACACTAATTACTTATTGTGACAATTTTAAACACAAATAGATTCAATATTTTAAATGTTCCTGGATACTATTCATTGTAATATCTCAAACATTGACATGTGACAGAGTGGCGGACTGGACCGCCGAGTTTTAGCGTTAAGGTGCCAATAAAAGAAAACAAACACGATGCGGGTTTAATATGTTATTTTTTTCTTAATACAACACTTTTTGTGCAAGTTGTCAAGCACATTTTAGGGGATATTTTGCATTGAAATTGTCACCTTCATACATCGATTTTGGGACTCCCAGGACATCGTTTTTTCCAAAATTTTTGATGCGCCAAAATATACTGATAGTAGTTTTTTTCGTCATTTTCAGCGCCTAAAAAAGTACCTGCGCAAATTACACTGGTGCGCAAATTATACAAGTTTTTACGGGTACAATGTATCACACAGAACCACTTCTCACTACACAGACTTAGCCTCCCACAGACCCTGTATATTAGACATTGGTAAGTACAATGTATGAACACGACACTCTCACTACACAGACTTAGCCCTCCCACAGATCAGAAACTTCTCACTACACAGACTTAGCCTCCCACAGACCCTGTATATTAGACTTGGTAAGTACAATGTATCACACAGAACCACCTCTCACTACACAGACTTAGCCTCCCACAGACCCTGTATATTAGACTTGGTAAGTAAAATGTATCACACAGAACCACTCTCATTACACAGACTTAGCCTCACAGAATCAGAACACCTCTCACTACACGAATTAGCCTCCCAAGACCCTGTATATTAGACATTGGTAAGTACAAAGTATACACAGAACCATTCTCACTACACAGACTTAGCCCCCACAGACCCTGTATATTTAGACATTGGTAAGTACAATGTATACACAGACAACACTCTCACTACACAGACTTAGCCTCCCACAGACCCTGTATATTAAGACGTTGGTAAGTACAATGTTACACAGAACCACTTCACTACACAAACTTAGCCACTCACAGACCCTGTATATTAGGACATTGGTAAGTACAATGTATCACAAACCATTCTCACTACACAGACTTAGCCTCCCACAGACCCTGTATATTGACATTGGTAGTACAATGTATCACACAGAACCATTCTCACTACACAGAAGTAGCCTCCACAGAACCCTGTATATTAGACATTGGTAAGTACAATGTATCAACAGAACACTTCTCACTACACAGACTTAGCCTCCCACAGACCCTGTATATTAGACATTGGTATGTACAATGTATCACACAGAACCACTTCTCACTACACAGGCTTAGCCTCCCACAGACCCTGTATATTAGACGTTGGTAAGTAGATATATTTGCATTCTATTTCTACTGTACAACTGCTTTGCATGCAGTTTTATTGTTTTTGTCAGTACTGGTTAGTTCCATTATGAGGGTTGGCTTGTTTCATTCCCTGAATACCCCATTGGTTTCATTACCTTGATTGAGAGTTGGCTTGCTGCATTCCCGGTTTCTGTAGTATTCATTTACCTTGATTGAGAGTTTGCTTGTGATTCCGGGTATTTGTTTGGTTTCATTACCTTGATTGAGAGTTGGCTTGTTGGATTCCTAGGGTGTTCTGTTGGTTTCATTACCTTGATTGAGGGTTGGCTTGCTGTATTCCCTGGGTGTTCTGTTGGTTTCATTACCTTGATTGAGAGTTGGCTTGCTGCATTCCCTGGGTATTCTGTTGGTTTCATTACCTTGATTGAGAGTTGGCTTGTTTCATTTCCTGAGTGTTTTGTTGGTTTCATTACCCTGACTAAGGGTTGGCTTGTTTCATTCCCTGAGTGTTCTGTTGGTTTCATTACCCTGACTAAGGGTTGGCTTGTTTCATTCCCTGAGTGTTCTGTTGGTTTCATTACCCTGACTAAGGGTTGGCTTGCTGCATTCCCTGAGTGTTTTGTTGGTTTCTTTACCCTGACTAAGGGTTGGCTTGCTGCATTCCCTGAATGCCCCATTGGTTCCATTACCCTGACTGACGGTTGACTTGTTGCATTCCCTGAATATTCTGTTGGTTTTATTACCTTAATGAGTGTTGACTTGTTTGATTTCCTGGGTGTTCTGTTGGTTTAATTTCCTTAATTGTAGGTTTGCTTATTGCATTGCCTTGAGGTTCTGTTGGTTTCATTACCTTGATTGAGGTTTGGCTTGTTGCATTCCCTGTATCAATATTTTTGCGTAAAACACTATTAGAATTTGTCTTGTTACCTTGACTGAGATGAAAAACTTTGTCAGAAATATTGAACTTATTGCCCTTAAAAATATTGACATCCACATTAGGATTATCAGACATCTGTGTATTCACCATCTGTTAATGAGCTTAGTAATAATTATTTTATCTCAAAAGTACATTCATGCATAAAATTAGCATTTGATGTCTCCAACGTGGTCTTTACAGAAACTAGACATGGTCGGACAGTGAAAGGTCAAACTCTTCTATCAAGGCGGAAGGAAGATGATAAGATCCCGTCCTTAGAGCATGTTATAATGTCAAAGTGAGTATCCAGTCTGCGAAAGGAATACATGAAGTTCCATAGACAATAGGTCTATAGATGTTTTAAATTGCATAGACCCAGAATAATTTCCATAGACCACAATTTTCCCATCATTGAATGCTTGGTCAAAATAATAACAAACTCTGTTTTTCATTGTTATTTTACTTATATATGTTTATTTACTGATTATAACATCTGAATTATAATCATAACTTGCTGAACCTACTGATCGTAGGTTCAGCAAGTTATGTAGGATATTTTTCTTGTGAGTCCTGAACTCATCACTTTTGAAAAATGGTGAGTTCCAGACAAAATCAGTGAGTCCCAAATAAAATCAGTGAGCTCCAAAATATATGCGTATCCTTGCAATAGCGCATTCCTGTATGATTTATTTCAATTATATCATTCAATTAGGTTGGGTTTTTTTAAATTATGGCAACCTATAAAATAACATATCACCTAAACTTTTCGAATTAAATTATTTCATGAAAAATAAATCATTTATTTACAATTATGTCAATCAAATATTTATGTAAACCAGTTACACATTTGTATTAACTAACATATTGCTTATTTAGGTGGTGTGCTCCCACTTCAAAAGGGATATACATGTAATATTTCATTGTAATATTATTTTTATAGCCAATCTTATCAATCTATATTAATTCTTCATTGTCATTCCATTAAAAAACAAATATAGACTCAAAAGATTCATTAGGTCAATTTTCAATGGGAGAACATACTGAATTTATCATTTATTGTTAACATATAATTTATATACTGCATGTTGTTGTAAAAATAGTTTTTAAATCGAAAGGTAATCTGTCTTGACTAACGCAGAAATTACGCCAAATACATTCTGTATATTGTCAAAGAGGTTTGAAAACTGAAACATAATATACACTTAGTATGGATTCAAACAAAATGTTTAATTTACAACCTTTAAATGACCATTTAAATAGTAGACGAAACCTCAACACTAAACTAGCGCTGTCACTCACCGAGTACACAACACGCAAAACATACCAAGATGAAAGTGGTCCATGTGTCAAAAATATCAATTGTCAGGACCCAAGATATTGGGCCTGAGGTCTTAATTAATTGGTAATTGCCATTCATGATCCAATTGTCATGCCTGGTTGGAGTTTTGCGTTCGTACCCCAGTTAGTTTACCTGTGTTCTTGGCCAGCCGACTCACCTGTCAAGGCCGCCATTTTTCGGGTGTGTTTGATTGCAAAGTCCCAAAAAATGTGGGACTTCGCCACTGAAATGAGGACGTGTCCACGGACGCAAACTATTATAAAATGATGCGTCCCAACTGAAATGGACGTGTACAGGACGCATCCCGTAAATTTCTGACTGGTTAAGTTATTAACAAAAATGTTTAGGCATACAATGTTTACCAAATATTAGCAATGGAATTGCTTAGACATCAGGTTTACACTACTAGCGTTTTGCATAGACCGACAGGTTTTCCTGTAGCCTCGGTCTATCGGTCTATCGTTACTTTCGCACACTGAGTATCATTAGGACAAACATTGTGTATTGATATAAAGCATTTTGTAATGGACACCATTTTACAGATATGCATTTTGTTTTCTTTTCTTTCGCCAAATCATTTTTCGCGACCAAAACAAAATCCCAGAAACGTATTTGTGAGAATTACTAGCTATAACGTATGCCTATGTCATAGTTTGTTCTTCACTCTTCTCTAAGTGTCTATGTTCCAATCTACAGGTGGTACGGTGCAGCCATTAGATGGCAAGGATGTGATCCCTTCTTTTGACCCGTCTCCGTACACCGGAAGTCATCCGGGGAAGCCGTTGTGACATACTTAAACCATCATCATCATACTGATTCCGTCAGATTAAATCAGACCCATTGTAAAACGAGTCCTCATCAAATGTCAAGGATGCAATCCTTTTTGGACGCGTTTTCGTGATCTCAAATGTGAGAAATAACAAATTATTTCAACCAATCAAACATCATGGAATACCTGCATTTAGTTCGTATTAGCCACATATTCCATCGTTAAAAACAATAGCTTTGTACTAGATTTGTATTGACTTGTACGTTAAAAGGAATATTTGAATCTATGACTATTGTATTGCATACTCTGTTTAGGTTCTAAAGCGTACACCAAGTGGTAATAGGGCTAATTGTCGGGACCAATTATTTATTTTTGTTATATACATATTTAACTGGTCGCATAACAGCCTTTTATATTGTAGTATCAAGAGTAATCGTGATGTTCTAGCGTATGGCATATCAAAATACTGAAAAAAAGGACGAACAGTGAACATACAAGGTCTAGACTGCAGACACCATGTCAATTGTTTTATTTATACTGCAGCTGAAGTACATGTAATGTTAATGCCTTTTCCTTTATAACGTTTTGGCCTCATGGCCTTCCGGAGGCACATGGAATCAAAGCCCAGCTAAGTAAAATATATATTGTAGGCCTACTGATTGCTATGAATCCGTCATTTCTTCCTCTAGGGAACGCTTGTTTGAAAATGTTATTTGTGTTTGTTCGGTTTTATAGTAGATAATCCCGACTTAAATCATCCGGTCCTATCGATGTAGTAATCATTATACATGTACCACGTTTTATTTTAGACGTATAAATATTGCATATCTGTTATCAAATAACTTCTTATCACTGGTGTTTTACATTGAAATTCAAATTTGACCTGGAAACCGAATTTGTGATAGTTCTTAAAATAATGTTCTCATAATCTCTTATCTAGATTTTCAGGGAATCCAAGAAAGAAATAGCGTGTACTAAGCCAGACTTGAAGGCAATAATAATGCTTAAAAATAACATCGTCAAAATGTCTACAATTAGTCTAATGTTTCCGCTGTGAAGTGCAGTACAAGCGTCCCACTAACCACGATGATGTAGCACTTCTACAGATAAAGCATTAGATGACCCATAACTATCAAACGTTTTATCCATGATTGCTGTTGTCGTCATGAGAATTTTATCGTGATACGAGTATTTAGATAAGGCCACTTCTAGCTGTTCCTGCTACAGTATCAGTATGACCATTAGCATATGCATGGGCGTTTTATTTCTGTAGGTTAACTATTTAAGCATTATTTTCATCGTTTGGGTGTATCAAGCCATAGACAAAACATACATGGACATTCTTCATAGGGATGAAAAAGAAAAGAATGTCCGTCCGTCCGTTTTTGTTTTTGTTTTTGTTTTTTTAATTTTTGGTCTACGATTTCAAAGGTGTTGCGTTATTCTTTTGTGTCTGGAAACCCTCCTGCTAGTTATCGATACTTGTTGTTTGCAATATAATGCGTGTATTGTGGCATTAAATGTGCATGACGTAAATAAACTGCACATATACATGTACTTCATAAATCGATAAGTCAATCAAATTATTTTAAACTATTTCATCTTCTAGTCATTAGAGAGCGACATTATACGTAACAAGCATGTTTGTATGGCATATTATCAAAATCATTTTGTTCATGTACTCCTTGTTTTATGAAAGAGATATTTTTCTTTCATACCTACATGTAAGCTTGTTTGTATGGCATATTATCAAAATCATTTTGTTCATGTACTCCTTGTTTTATGAAAGAGATATTTTTCTTTCATACCTACATGTAAGCATGTTTGTATGGCATATTATCAAAATCATTTTGTTCATGTACTCCTTGTTTTATGAAAGAGATATTTTTCTTTCATACCTACATGTAAGCATGTTTGTATGGCATATTATCAAAATCATTTTGTTCATGTACTCCTTGTTTTATGAAAGAGATATTTTTCTTTCATACCTACATGTAAGCATGTTTGTATGGCATATTATCAAAATCATTTTGTTCATGTACTCCTTGTTTTATGAAAGAGATATTTTTCTTTCATACCTACATGTAAGCATGTTTGTATGGCATATTATCAAAATCATTTTGTTCATGTACTCCTTGTTTTATGAAAGAGATATTTTTCTTTCATACCTACATGTAAGCATGTTTGTATGGCATATTATCAAAATCATTTTGTTCATGTACTCCTTGTTTTATGAAAGAGATATTTTTCTTTCATACCTACATGTAAGCTTGTTTGTATGGCATATTATCAAAATCATTTTGTTCATGTACTCCTTGTTTTATGAAAGAGATATTTTTCTTTCATACCTACATGTAAGCATGTTTGTATGGCATATTATCAAAATCATTTTGTTCATGTACTCCTTGTTTTATGATAGAGATATTTATCTTTTGTTTAATTTTTATGTTTATTTTCTGATTCTATTGTAAATATAGTTTTATAATCAGATAATGGATTGATTTTGTAACTGACCTTGACCTGTCTGACGGAGCCACGTTTAATCTGTTGATGATAACTGTAGGATACGAACGTTGCCTTATTTACCAGTAGATCGATCTCTTCTACATCCCTGAATGAATATGGCCAATATTAATTATTGATCTGTTAGTGATATTAATACAGCAGGTGCCTTTCTGGGAAGCATAAGTTTCAGAAACTTAGACATATACTTTAATGAATATTATGAAATATTTTGGATTTCATGATGTTTGCCTTATTTCTTAAACTGCTAAAAATCAATAGTTTGTAAGATCTTTTTTTTTTACTAAAATTGTTTTCATTATTTTTGTTAGAATTTGAATATCGTTATATTTACCCCAGTGTGTCAATTTTATCAAAATATTTGCTTGGTGATATGTAAAGTTTTTTTATTCTCAACATACTTGGTTATATATCAGTTTTAGGGCCCTGAATATCTTTATATTCTAAGTATTCGTTACGTGGATAAACTGCTGGTCAGTACACTAGTTGATTAGGGTATGGCCGGTTATTTTTGTGGATTATAAGTCTCTTTCCTTTGTTGATGTGAAGGGTATGAATAACCTACCCGAGGCTTGCCAAGGGTTTTCCAACATTTTGTGATCCCGAGGGTAGAATATCCCTATCCTTAATATCCACGTATGAAAGAGAATTTAATTCGATTTTCTGATTGACCAATTCTTTTTCTTCATGCCTCTATGAAGAAAGCATCCTCCAATGACGTGAAAACCCGACCTTATCTTTATGTCACATAGGACTTCGACGTTTCGTATTGATTTGGGAAAAATCTTTTTAAAAATCAACAGTATCGTTTGTTTAAATTCATGAAATAATCTAAAAATTGATTATAATCATTGATGTCATTATTATGTTTCAATTTCATGGGGTTATGAAATAAATTATGTTTGGAAACTTTTGTGGATTTTTGCGGATTGCAGCTGAACACAATTTGCAAACAAAATTTCTTTCATGCCCCGATGCAATTAAAGCACAATGACATGAATGCTTAATTAAGATACAATTTTTAAGGTTTTTTCATTAGAATGTAGATATATTTCTTTATTTAATATTTCTATTCTATTATTTCATTTGGATCTAAAGTTTGTTTTCCGTTCAAAAGTGATACTGGTTTTGTTATTTGACCAATTGTTTGGAAACAATAGTTACCTCTTTCTAGCTGATTAGAATGATTTTGTTATCTTGTTCTTTTAAGCTGATAATATATCTTTTGTCAGTTTATTTCAGTTATACATGCGACATGTTATCCCTTGCATAGCTTCGTGTATTATTTTATATGTGTGAATTGTTGACCTTTCTCTACATCATAAGTAATATATACTGTTACAATTAACGTTCACATTACTGTTACATGTTTCGATTCACATTTTTATCAGCCTTATTTCTGTTGGTTTTTATTCTTAATTTTATTTTTTTGTTTAGTTTTATTTTTTATTAAGAACGTGACACTGTTTTAAAGTTAATGCCTTCACCTTGAATGCATTATTACATTTAATTAGATTTTGAGTCTACTTTGTAAGACAAACAAAATCTGTTTAAGCAAACCATGAAACCGTTCATCAACATTATAGTGCAATGTTTATTATTGCTAGCAGTGTGCCTTCTCTGAAACTGTTGGAAATGTTTATCAAACTTTGTGTGATATTAGGGGACGCTCTGTGTGCAAAGTGTTTTATTTATATAAAAAAATGATTTTGCATATCGGTGTTTGTTGTTTATAACTACGTATACGTGTTTGCCGCTAAACCATCCCCAATATAAGCGAGGTTGATACTTATCCGCGGAGAAAAAAAAGTTGGCGAAATTACTCTAATCGCGAAAGTAAAGTTGTAGTTAGTTACTGAGAACAGAAACCATTGACGTCATTAAATATACCAAAAAATTAATGATACAACAAAGAAAGTTGTAGTTACAGTATGTAGTTACTCAGAACTGAAATCATTGACGTCATTAAATGTAACACGGAATTAGTGATACAACAAAAACAGCTAATATGCAGGTATGGTGTCATTTTAATGCAACATCGTTGACATCATTTTCAATATACACAGTTTAATATACTTTGCACAAATTGGTCGTAAGGGTTAGGGGAAAACGCCAAGCATAGAAACAACATGCTATATTTAAATGAAAAGGAATCGTACATGCAAAAGAAAAAAAAAACATTAATCTATTATATCTATTATTGGTTTTGTAAACTCGTTGATACAGACAGATCACACGAACATACATAAGTCCTGGACGATGTCCTGTCTTATGGTCAGTCATAACCAACAAGGCGGTCTGTCGTAGTCCGTACACATCCCAATGCTATGGAGAGTTACCGACCCGCCGGCTAAACAGTTCTCTGACTTTGTCTCTGAAATCCTTCGTACCAAGCGCATATATCAGTGGGTTCAGGAAAGAGTTTGTGAATCCTAACAATAGAAGATGTGTTCCTACAATATCCTTCAGGAAGCAGGTTGTGTAGCCGGATATGACGTGTGTAATGGTCGTGATCAGAAACGGAAGCCACGTCACAATCACACAACCAAACACCGCCAACAAGGTTTTCAGAGACTTGAAATTTCTTGGAGAAAATCTCAAAATTCTATTATTCCTCCTATCCAAGTGTAGATTTTCAATGGCTTCTATTCTCTTTATGTGCCGCCTGGCATATTTATAGATCAATCCATACATTGTAAATGTTACTATTATCGGTAACAATACACAGGAAGAAAACAGGAATATTATGTAATCTGAAGGCAGGACGTAAAGGAAGGAACAGTAGTTATGGTAAACTTTGACCTTCCATCCTATGAGGGGTGCGAACCCGGCCAGCAGTGACACGAGCCATGACAGAAGGATCACCACGCTTACCTTACACGCCGTCACCAGTGTTCTGTACGTCAGCGAGTACGTGATGGCGATGAACCGCTCGACGGCGATACACATCAGACAGATGAGAGAGGAGACGCAGCACGCGACAGTGAAGCCTATCCTCACCAAACACAGGTCCAGCGTCTCCTCCTTGGCGCGGGTCAGCATGGTACCTATACTGACCACCCCTACGGTCAGATCAGCCAGACCGAGGTTAGCGATGAGGAGGTAGGCTGGGGTATGGAAGATCTTGTTAGCCGCGATCATACACAGTACTCCGGAATTACAGCCGAGGATCAGGATGGTGATTGGGACGAGTAGAATCTGCTTCGTCTGTTCGTAGACGTTTTCTGGTAACGGAAAACACTTGTTTGTCTGTGTAACGTCTAGGACACTGTCCAGTGGTGGACGAGGGAGACTCGAGTTTAATCCACCGTCACATATACATGCTACCGGAACCTTCTCGACAGGACTCGAGTTTATGATCTCTAGCCACACCATTTCTATCTTATGCACGGCCATTTTATCGTATTTAGATGAACTCCTCCTAGAGTTGGTGTTGTAGTGTTAACACAATTTTGAAATTAATCCTGACGCCAACTTTATATTCACAATCGTATCATGTCTGAAGCAAACTGTTCTTCGTTTGCCAAACTTCTATCAGAATACTACTTCTGTTTCCATCCTTTAATGGTGGATACTTAACTTTGACATATAAAAGCTTTAACTTCTGCATTATCTCCTAATAAACGGTTATCTGTCGACATGATGTTAAGAGGCAGCAGTTATTATCTCCTAATAGACGGTTATCTGTCGACATGATGTTAAGAGGCAGCAGTGATTGAATTAATCGGCGAGTGATATCTTCTCCGCAAAGTGCACCTTCCACAATGTCATGGTAACACTACTTCTTTACAGTTCTCTTATACATTGTGAAAGTTATCTTCCCCTTTCTGTAGTGAAAAGCCTATGTCTTTTATATAAAGTTACAGGTTTTTAACTTTTCTGTCCACCTGGTGATGTATCTGTCCATATGTTGTATTCCCTAGATCTGGTCATACCTCACGTCCACACGGCCGTCTGTGATGGCCGGACAGAGAGCCACTAAAGATATTCAGTCCCTGATAACAACCGGACACTCACGGAATATCCCTGAAGTCGAGTGGCTGATAAATGGCAACATTTCCTAGCCGCAGACACAAAATCAATACCCATTATAATGACAAAGATTTTATCAATATTTATAGCTACCGGATTGTTTATCAGGTATGAAAGATATTGCACGTGAACATCCACGTGAAAAATATTATTTCATAACATTATAAATCGGCCAAATAACTCTATGTTAAAGTCAATTCTTAAACACAACGAGAATTTTAAAAGAAATGTATAATGTATATATAAACGAAAATGTATTTTCGTGGACCAAATTTTTGCGATTTGATCTAAAAACGAGAAAATCATGTTAAAGTGTTCCACCAAATAAGCTATACTATCACTAACACTAATACAATGCACATGGACCAGTTATGGACTTCAAAGGTAGATCATTGAGCTATTTCTCATAATTACGTGGATCAAATTTTCTCGATCCTAGCAATGTGCCTGGAAATCGGGAAAATGTCATCTCCACGAAATTAACCGGTTACATTCAAAATAATTTCGTTAAAGGAACTGATAAGTAATTAAAAGGATAATTTAATTCCTTGATGTTCGGTCCATAGATTGATAGACCATATTACTGACCATGCATTCTTCAATCCTTGAAATGTCCTGTAGTTTTGTTGGTATCAATGTAATCGTGTTATTAATTGGAGTTAACATGCCTTTGTTTCGCGAATAATGATATTTCTTTTGCAGATTAGAGGTTGGTCCGCTTAGACGATTTGTATGCTTCATTTGCACAAAGTCCTTAGAATTTTGCCTACCTTGCTATACTCCCTTGACACCGCTTGACTTTTGACCTCCTTTGACACCGCTTGACTTTTGACCTTCTCCCTTGGCACCGCTTGACTTTTGACCTTCTCCCTTGGCACCGCTTGACTTTTGACCTTCTCCCTCAACACCGCTTGACTTTTGACCTCCCTCGACACCGCTTGACTTTTGACCTCCCTCGACACCGCTTGACTTTTGACCTTCTCCCTCGACACCGCTTCACTTTTGACCTTCTCCCTCGACGCCGCTTCACTTTTGACCTTCTCCCTCGACACCGCTTCACTTTTGACATTTTCCCTTAACACCGCTTCACTTTTGACCTTCAGTTGCGCCTCGTCCCTGTGAAGACAGATTTGGGTTTTGTTCGCTGGCTGGGACACGCCATTTTCTATAAAAGCTGTAGTTTCCGCTCTTGCTTAGCGCTCAGCATTAAGGGAGTGGGACGACTGGTTAGAACTAATAGAACGGACTTTTATTTGACCTGTTAGACTTGATAGAAGTATTAACACTCATTATTTTTACTTTGACCTTGGGATGCAAATATAGTCACTCTATAGGAAGCGTAAGCCCCGTTATACACTAATCTTATTAACTCTTAATTGGTTTTGTTGAGAACAATAAGTTCAACCACTCTATTCAGGTCAAAACGTTCCGGCTTGTGGTAAAATACTCAACAGTTTTACCAGTGTTATAAAATCAATCTTCTTGATTTTCTTGCATTTCAAAATAACTCAGGACTCCATGCTAACTCTTTTGTAAAATTTATTCATCCGAACTCAAGTGACCGTTAAAGCCCATGTGCCTCTTGTATGGAACGAGTCAAAGAAGTTTTATTTTTTGCGAGCCTTGACGAGGAGATGAGTTTCATAAAATCTCATATGACATAAACACAAATAAGATTCCTTTTAACATATAACCACAAGAATTTCGAATAATCTCAACGTTAAATGTGTTGCGTTAATTTATCGGATGCCAACATTTTGCCCTGCTGTCCTCGAAAATCCTGACGCAGTCATTTTTTTCCTGACGTCACTTTATTGTATTTGTCATGAAGACAATAATTTTTAAGCAAATGGAACAGGTCATATTACACTCGTAAGATATGCTAAGAATATTAGCTGTTCGAAACCATTGGATATCAGACGGATTATGTAATAAAGTGAGAAACGAAACATAAGGAAAAGTTACACTCCCAACTGGTGACCGATCGAAACACCAGATACATCGGCTTGTGAGGTACTATAAGGTGTTGTTGTGTATGGATATATGGGTGCAATTAGATTACATATTGTACGGTCTAAAGGATATAATTATAACCCTTTCTGTTTATGGGTTATTCCCCTTTGCTGAACCTTTATATTTTAAGAGTATAATGATAGACTTGGAAATGAAAAGACGCGTCGTCGTTTATCTGACGAAGATGTAGAAAGTTTCCCCAATACAGTATTGTCAACCTCTCAATCACGAAACAGTGTCTATCGTTGCAGGACATCTTTCATGGTCTAGAAGTAGCACTGAAATGGTATCAATATTATACTTAAATAAAAAAAAGAGGCCCAGTTATTAGTTTCATCACAAGTACTCGTGCTGTTTTCAATGATAACAAGACTCGATTTTTTATATCACAATTTTATTAGACATAACAAATAACAAAACTAATTCACAGCTAAAACATCACACGATATTGTTGAGTAATATTTACACCGGAAGTAGAATCAGATAACTCTATTTTTACTGTGTCTGTAACATGCGCAGTAGCACCTGCAACATGGAGAGTGCAGCAGTCACACTGCTGGTTACCATGGCATGTGACGTCACTGGTATAACTGTCATCACCTTCTACGCGCATGTGCAGTTTAGTTGTGTCCGACACACACCGGTATCTGATGATGGCCTCGTACCCCTGGTTGGGACGTGGGTCTGGAGGATTTATACTAAAATTTAATATTTTTGGAATTACATTTACACCCTCTAACACGACAGGTTGTGTCACGTGGGCAGCACTGTTGTTAAATCTATACACAGGGGAGCGGACGACATGTCCGTCCGGAAATACAACTCGGAATATCACAAAAGTTTCCTCACTCACGTGGAATGCTTCCTGCTTGGTAAAGGAGTCTAGACATTGACTTGAGTCAGCTATTAGCGCTGCGTTATCACAGTATGATTTTAAAGCAATGTATCCACGCTCACACGTGTCTATGGCACTCTGTCTGACGGCCTCACTAACATTCTGTCGGCCTGTCCCACCAAAAAGTGAACTACAACTTTCTGTTATATTAGAAGACAACACTCTTTTATTTTTGTGACACACTTTGAGTGATGCTTTTCGGAAGTGATTACACATGCGCACAGGGTGTGTGTCTCCATGTGTTAATATGTTGTCTGTATTTTGTTTGGCGGGAAACTTCACATAGAAACTGCCGGGATAGTAGTCTGCGATTGCCTTGTATTCCAACACCGGCATCATATCACCTTCACTCTGTTTCACTAAAACGCTTGCAAAGACTGTAGACGATAAATCTCCCTCGCCACAACGTTTGACATTAATGGGAACTTTTGTAAAAGTTTTTTTCCACCTGGAATGATTTTCATCCACTCCTAAAACTTTAAAACTGGCCGACAAAAAGTCATTTCCTTTTGGAGGCTCCGCAGTGTTCTGCGATGATTTTTCAATAAATGTGTCGAAAGATTTTCTTTTGATAGACAGAATGGTTATATCTTTTTTCCTTCTTTTTCTTTTTTTCTTTGTCTCATTATTTCTATCTTCTTCACGGGAACCGCACGTGTTGATGATAGTGGAATGACTTTTGTTTGGTTTATTGGTTTCTGGTGACGTCACAAGAATATTACAAGAGTTAATCCAGTGAATTCTGCCTCCGTCAATTCCGGTCACGCTTATGTCCTTAATATGTCTCCCTTTTTTAACACCGATCACAATTTCATTCCCACCTGCATCACGTGACTTTATTTCTGTCACGATTCGGGTAACTCCGTCATCCCGACGTTTGCCGATGATTAAATGTCGGTACAGATCTAGAGAATCAAATCTTGCCAGTCTAGGATCCATCCTTCCTGTATAGAGTTTGAAATCTGGCTTCAATTCGTTTTCTGAAAACAAAAAGAAAAAAATGTAAATCCAGAATCTTTAAAACAGCGTAATGATCAAAATTATTTAGAAATGTTAGTGCATATTGGTGATTTATTTTCATTCCATATTTATTTTTTTAATTAATGTTTCGCACACTAACGTTAATTAGATAATTTGGCAGAGTTACTTCCCTTTGTCCAACGATTTGTATAGAAAAACTTACCGCAGTTAGTCTCATTGTCAAAGTTACCTCGACAGGTACAAAGATTGCCTGGACCACAAAATCCGTTACCATGGCAACAGAATGGGCATCCTGTAATACAAAACAATATGTATAGGTCTTCAAAAATAATTCGTATTGTAAAAAACAAGGGAGTGTGGAAAAGGTAATTAATGTGACTAAAGTTCAATAGTTTCTGAAAAACCGAAATTCATGACCGTTTTATAAAGTTTGAACTTTTTTTTCTTTTATATAATTCCTATTATGTTTAGGTATAAGTTGTGAAGCAGTTCAATACGGGGGTTTGAGATACAAAAACGACATTGTCGGTACGGTTAGTCGCACTTTCGGTAACATGCTACGTCACTTAATCACGAGAATATATGACATCAAGATCAGACGTAATCGTACGTAAGTAACGTCGTTTTACGTAACTCGATACCGACGAGTTGATTCTCAATGAATTATTAAAATCCGTCCGTGTAAAATGAATCCCACCCCACCCCCTCGACCAAAGATGTCTATTTACCGTCAGTATGTCCCCCTCAAGCCCCACCCCTCTCAGCCCCAGATGTGTATATTTAATTACCGTCTGTAGTGTTGGATGTGGAACACCAGATATCGGCCGGCCAGTTCTCCTTAGGTGGAACAGAGATGTTTCCTTCCGGTACAAAAATACTCATGTTGGAAAATGTGCTGTTTCTGTAGGAAAATACAACATTTTTTTAATGACTTTTCACTTATACTCTAATTAACGTATTGATTTACATTTAATTCATTGGTTTTGTCTCCGGATGCGTTTTAGATGTAAGGTTTTACATTACAATTCGAGAGATTCGTACTGTGGACATGTTAAAACAATTTAATGTTAATCACAATGAAATTACTTGGAAGGCGAGTTTGACCAGAAATATTATCACACAGTCATGTGCAGTAAAAAACAAACAATCAGACTTGTAAAAACATATAAACAAACAAATAGATAAAAAGATAAATAACACTTCATAGAATCAATTTTAGACAAAAGCTGTAGTGATGTGATGTGCCCTATCCTCACCATTACCCAATCTTGATACTCCAGGGGATATTATCACTGAAGTTATATCCACAGCGTCAGTGATAGTAACCCATGGAGTATCAAGGAAGGCCATAAAGATAAAAAATATTCTATAATTGTGATTCACTGAATAAATAGGTAGTATGACTTACCTGGGATAGTATATAGTCACGTGACATTTAGTGCCTCCCGACACAATATGAGGATCCATACAGGAAACTAGGGCTCCGGACACTACTATCCCCAGTAATAAACCCACACGGTGGTCAAGCGTGCTGCCCAGAACAGCCAACGTTAAACAAAACACATTAACCGACACCAATCCGGCCCCGTTTAGGGGTACAACGTTTAACGTTTTCGGTATAGGAGATTCCATAGGGTTAATCCGAATCTCTAGTTTCCCGGAAGTCAGTGAAGCTTCGATTTGTATTTTCGGTTCAGAAGAGTCCACGTAACTGTTACGATAAGCCAAGACGTACAACACAAAGTTTTCATTAGGGGACTCGATCCAAGTGACATCTCCCTTAAATGATAAAAATCGAAATGTTAAAAAAGATTCATAATACATCATATATATATATAATCAGTAGTAGATGAAATATGACAACATAATTTTTTTTAATTGTAAATATATAATAACATAATATCAATGAATACTAATTAACAGTAATAAAAGAAAAAAAAATAATTGAAAAAATGACCGTCCCCGGGTGGGCTTGAACCACCAACCTTTCGGTTAACAGCCGAACGCGCTAACCGATTGCGCCACGGAGACTTGTATGTCAAATGCGACGAATTTGTAGTATAATAACACGGCAAACTCGCTGTGGGCTACCGTGTTAAATAGCCTACCATATAAGGTAAATTGCTATTAAAATTTTATTCGAATTACAAGATATTAGAAATATACATCATAACATAGGTTTATGGTAATATTTTTGGGCTCATTTGTAGTACGCGTATCTCGGACAGTGTGAAATCACGCCATATATACTGGAGAAATCCAGCGACAATCTAAATACAGCTAGACTTACACAAGTCCCAAGTTTTATCATATCTTTTATCTGGGACTTTTACTGTGACCAATTAATGAGTAAAACAATGCTTATTGATAAGCCGTCTAAGGGAGTGATTTTCATAATAAAACAAATGTAAATAACAATTGATTTGTATATACCAGAAACATAAATACACATCTTTATCAAGTTATATATATATATATGCCAAGTTTATTGAACTTACCGGGAATGCTGATTTTATGTCCACATCTATAGCCTCGGTGATGTTTGACGGTGGGACGTCAAGGTATTCCTCGTGGAAAAATGCGTATTGAGGTATATCCCCTACCCCCGGGAATAATGTGCCGACCTTCGGGGTCGCGTCCCATGCTCCAGTAGTACAAACTAAACTAGCCAGAAGTAATATCCAAACCATCATCTGAAATATAAATAACTAGTAAATACAACGAAGGTGGTTAATATGAATACTTATTGATCTAATTAACTACGTTAACGAATGTGAGTCTTACATATGTACCTGTAAGGTTGTTAAAACGAATGTGAGTCTTACATATGTACCTGTAAGGTTGTTAAAACGAATGTGAGTCTTACATATGTACCTGTAAGGTTGTTAAAACGAATGTGAGTCTTACATGAAGGTTGCATGTACTGTACGTTAAAACGTTCTAACCAAAATAAAACATTTTCTCCAATGATGTGAATACAAACAGATTTTTACGGTAGAAAATCAATTAAGAAAATCGTTAAATGAATAATGACATGTGGACTTAAATGATTGGTTTCCATTTGCACGTGTAATTTACATGCAGGTGGGAGCCCGACTCTCCACTGGGGCGTGAACGTAAAATGTTACTTAAAATAATAGTGACGTGGTCGATACTTCCAGCAGCTATTATTTCCATTAACCATTTAAATGGACCAAAATAACATGACAAAAGTATTATTTTTTCAATTGTCTAAACAATTATTTCAACTTGTTTTTACCACCATAAATCAGAGACGAGAGCCGGAAATTGGCTGCGGTGCCATGTATATAACACCTGCACAGTGGAAAAAAATAAAGTTGTGCGATCTTATGTTTTAGTGTTAACGTTGATACTATACGGACACGTGTTGTTTCTATATCGGACATCTGTTTTCATGTCGTGGGAATGGTTCTTACACCCTTTTTTTAACTTCTTACTTCGAAATCCCAGAATTATTTCTTCTTTGTTTGTCAGAGCATTACTCCAATCTTCACTTGATATTAATCCACGCGTTGTAGCATTTCCACAAGTTTGAAAACGAGCACAGCAGTCGTTAATTACACGTCAGAATAAAAACTATGATCCTAAGATAAGTACCGTCTGAAGATATACTTTAGTTCTTAGTATGATATATCATGATGACGTCATATGCAAATTTTTCATTGTAGAATATTTTTGACAGCGAATAACAACTTCAAACGAGTATTGGGCTATAATAATAAATAGTGTTCCTTGTCCGTCATTGCTCGCGGTGATGTAACTTCACACGCATCCTAATTTTATAACTGTTAAATATCAATCCGCCAGATCAACACATAAAGAAATTAAAAAGTGATTATGTAATAAGATTCTATCTCTAACTTACTTCAAAGTAACTCCTATACATGTTTCCTGTTTTATGACTAGTTTCACAAAGTCTCGCCGTTTTTGATGTCCGACTTTCCTGCAGAGCCGGATTAACAATGTCAATACTTTGTAGCATTAATAAGATTTATGATGTGTTAGGTAGGGACAAATCACCTATATATAACTGGTCAGGTGAGAGGTCACAATGCCCTGCAGGGACCTTCATATAGCCAGTGGGGGTCAAAGGTTAACACGTAAGGTGACACGCGCCACATGTAAACAAATAATGACACAATATTGGACAAGATCATTTATTTATGTTGTGTGTTAGGCGAGTGATACTCTCTGAACAATAGGTGATACTTTTAACGAGTGGACGTTTTACACAAGTCATGTTTACTCTTAGTGTTCAGCCAGTTACGTGAGTAAACAGAGTTGTTTGTTGTCAATAAAAGTCAAGATGTTTAACATCAATATTAGTGCTGTAACAATCAGCATACACACTCCTCTATTGTGCATGGCACTTGAGAAAATATTTAAAATTTAAACAAGAGTCGAAAAGTTTTAAATATCCTGAAGGAAGATCGATATTCCTTTGTTTCGTTTTGTTGAACATTGAAGCTGACACATGCTATTTATTCAGTTGTTCATGTTACATAATGCATTTGACAGTCAACATTTAAATAAAAATCTTCCCAATGCTGTTCTACCATGGTGAAGTAGATGTATTTCATTGAAACTGATTAGAAAGAAATGATTAGAAACTGCATGGATACGAATATCGGGGAATTATTTGGTGTGATCACCGATTAATCTGTATAATTACGTGTTTTACAGTGGATTTGGTGATCACCGATCGCGATTGACCGTAACGATCGATACCATATCGAGTATATATCATTATGGATTGAGCATCCATATATATATATCGATTCATGATATATAAATAGACATTATAACTGCCCTGTTAGATACTCAGATAATAAATCAATCAATCAATAATCGATTATGACCTTATATAGATTATTGATGTGGTAATTTAAGTGTACTGGTTAGATCTCCTTATATGGGCCTGTCAAACTGACCTAAATACACTTGTCAATTTCACCATGGTGTAGATTTTCACGGTACACAGAATATTAAAAATATATCACAATCTTAATAGATATACTCTAAATTACAATCTGTAGCTATCGAATATCTCGAATTTTTCATGTTACATATTTCTAAAATATAATCAATTGAAACTGTACATGTACACTCACAATTTGAATTTCGATGAGGAATCCCGGAATTAAATTTTTGTCCACTTGTTTTTTATGCAGATATAAATGGACGTCATTATGATTATTTATAGAAATCCTAAAAAAATCAGTGCTTTCTATGAGGGTTCTTATCTTTTTGGCATAAATTATAATACGGTAGAATGCGTGCTCTGAAATGTTAGCACCTCTCAGCATATAGTACATACTTTTTTCTTGCCAATATCACAGGAGTTTGACGTTCTGATAATAATGTATAGCAAAAATGCTATACATTTTACAGGTATATGTATCTATTGACCTAACGTCAATTTGCTGTGTGCTAATAACATATCTATTCTCGTATCTACAAATTATGTTATTGTTTTTTTCATTTAAATACAGAAAAAAAATCACTTACAGAAGATTTGAAATACACGTACACTTGTACATTAATATTAATTAATTCTACAAAGAGATAAATGTAAAACAGACTTACCGTACTACCAGACGTAGTCTTATATCCGTGAAATCATCAAGTCCATGAGTAATGAAGACACCTGTGTCCACAAACAACACACTACTGTAGTTAAAACAAATTTATTTTAAAACAAACTGTCTCTTAACAAATTAAATCGCCCTTCTGTGCACGAACGTGTAGACATGTATCGGAGTAAAGGACAGACTGGTTCGCGCATTCCGGGTCCGCCCCTTGTCCCTTTAATCAAATAGGCCCGAAGGTCCCTGAAATAACACAAAAACTGCCTGTTAGAATTAAAGGAATTTCTAGAGATTTATGGCAGATGACTCTGGACTCGGTGACAATAGCACCCTCGGTGTTAATTGCATCACGTGCGAATTTATGTCCCTATTTGGGACTTTCATGTTAGAGCCGGTGTTGCTTTAGGGCTGACCTTGCGTCCTTTGTCTGTTAGCTTTATGACAGAAGTGTAAACGCGGCTTTTAACACTACACAAAATACATGGTGAAATTAGAAATTAGAGAATTATCGTTGATATCCCGTGTCAAAGGGTATTTTGTTTGTGAATGTTGACACCTCCCTGTTTGGGTGTACTCTAGTATAATCCGCGAAAACGTGACTTTGACATCTCCGTTACAAAATAAAAATATGGAATTGAGGTTATTAAAATAGTTTATGGGAGTAGGGCCTGGGATTGATAAGGACTTTATGAGGCTTGTTCTGTGTAGAGTTTATGGTTTATGACCAGTCTACTCCAACAGGCAGCTGATTTTGTCTGATTTCCCTTCGGCTAATTAGTAGCGTTAGCTGATAAAAAAACATCAATTCTAAATTCTTTTTGAAATTAAGTATTTACAGAAAAGTTCTAAAACTACACTCCTTGCAAAAGACGGAATACTTTTATCTCGAAACCAGACGAGTTTTATAGCGATTCTCAATTTTTCCCTTTCGTCATTAAAAAGCAATTAAACGATTCTACAGATTCGATAACGATTGCCACTTTCATTTTGGTTTGCAATCGATAAATCCTGTAACTAAAGGAAATGATGCTGTGTTGTTTAATGGTGGCGTGTGCGCTCATTGGATATGACAGAACACTAGTTGTAATATTTTAAAGACATGTACGTAGCGCCTTGTGTGTATTATTTAATATATTGAGATACTGTACATGTATACACGACATGCGATAACACAAAGCATGACAGCCTACATCTATATATCGTAATTATCAACGAAAACGGACATGTTAAACGTGACGTCATCGTAACTTTGGAGAAACAGAAACTTAGAGATATCATACACTAACAGGTTTTATAGAACTTTAACATCCCCGATATAGTGATAGTGGGCATTGACACTTGTGTTACAGTGCCTGTGACATAATGAGCCGGACTTAGATTCATTTTTATTGTAATAAGATTGTTCAATTTTTGAAATATTATTTGCTAAAGAAAGTAATCAAGTGCAGATCAAAGATTTCAATATAATATTATACTGTTAACTCCGAACTCTGTAGGATAATCGATAGTTAACAAGTATGTGTCTGAAAGTTATCCCAAAGGCAAAGTGATTACTGATATAACACAGTAATTGATAAGGTGTTAGAAATCATTAGCAGTATTACTTATACATGTACTCAACTAAAAAAACGCGTGTGGCAGTCGGAACTGTGAGAAAACCGCCATTATCAGGTGTAAGAGATACATTTAAACTAATTGGTATCGTTAAACACAACAAAGAGTTGATAATTATACACGCAGGTGTGTAATTACTAATTAGCATTGTTTAATTATGTAGTATTACTATCTTATCTTGCGGTAACTGGCAAAACTATAGCGGACTCTATGTTTATAAAAACACAACCACGATTTATTGTTCAAATTACCTGTGATATATTTATGGGAGTTAATGTCAGTGTTTTGTTACCATTCAAAATAGATTTCCATATCACGGATATAATATCATTCAGCCTCATCTTGTTTTGTATTTGTTAGATTGCTCCATTATATTCTTTATTATGTTAATGTTATATGTTGAATGCGTTCCGTCATGTCAAAATGTTTTATGTTTATTTAAAGAAGCTCCACCGCTGACAAATGGTATTTTTTCTCTATCAAAAAACAGGAGCAGACGATTAAGTTTTTTTCAGTTACAAAAGTTACTTTCTTTACACCGTTACCGCCAGTGAAAAGTTTGAGCTTCTTATTTTATTTCAAGATAAAAATATTAAAAATAATTAATTGCATCCCGAAAAAATTACCTGGCACCATGTCATATTTGGAATGAAGTACTGATTGCACGTGCGTCAAAAGCAAAATAATTATTTTATGATATTTTTTGTGTTAATTAGACATATGTATACAATTAAACACCAATGATTGTTTAAATGGTGGGTATCGTTTATGCTCTGTCGGTGTTGGAGCAGCTTTAACGTGTCGTTACACGTGTAAGTTAAAGATAATGAATTCTGAATCGGTCTTAACTATAACAACACAATGTCTTACCTATAACATCACAACGTCTTACCTATTACATCACAATGTATTACCTATAACAACACAATGTCTTACCTATAACAACACAATGTCTTACCTATAACATCACAACGTCTTACCTATAACAACACAATGTCTTACCTATAACAGCACACTCTTACCTATAACAATAAAATGTCTTACCTATAACATCACAATGTCTTACCTATAACAACACATTATCTTACCTTAAACAACACAATGTCTTACCTATAACAACACAATGTCTTACCTATAACATCGCAATGTCTTACCTATAACAGCACACTCTTACCTATAACAACACAATGTATCACCTATAACAACACATTGTCTTACCTATAACATCAAAATGTCTTACCTATAACAACACAATGCCTTACCTATAACAACACAATATCTTACCTATAACATCACAATGTCTTACCTATAACATCAAAATGTCTTACCTATATCAACACAATGTCTTACCTATAACAATACAATGTCTTACCTATAACATCACAATGTCTTACCTATAACATCAAAATGTCTTACCTTTATCAACACAATGTCTTACCTATAACATCACAATGTCTTACCTATAACAACACAATGTATTACCTATAACAACACAATATCTTACCTATAACAACACAATGTCTTACCTATAACAACACAATGTCTTATCTATAACAACACAATGTCTTACCTATAATATCGCAATGTCTTACCTATAACAACACAATGTCTTACCTATAAAAACACATTGTCTGACCTATAACAACACAATGTCTTACCTATAACATCAAAATGTCTTACCTATAACATTACCATGTCTTACCTATATCAACACAATGTCTTACCTATAACATCACACTGTCTGACCTATAACAACACAATGTCTTACCTATAACAACACAATGTCCAACCTATAACAACACAATGTCTTACCTATAACAACACAATGTCTTACCTATAACAACACAATGTCTTACCTATAACATCACAATGTCTTACCTATAACAACACATTGTCTTGCCTATAACATCACAATGTCTTACCTATAACATCACAAAGTCTTACCTATAACAACACAATGTCTTACCTATAACATCACAATGTCTTACCTATAACATTACAATGTCTTACCTATAACAACACAATGTCTTACCTATAACAACACAATGTCTTACCTATAACAACACAATGTCTTACCTATAACAACACAATGTCTTACCTATAACAACACAATGTCTTACCTATAACAACACAATGTCTTACCTATAACAACACAATGTCTTACCTATAACAACACAATGTCTTACCTATAACATCACAATGACTTACCTATAACAACACATTGTCTTACCTATAACAACACAATGTCTTACCTATAACATCACAATGTATTACCTATAACAACACAATGTCCAACCTATAACAACACATTGTTTTACCTATAACAACACAATGTCTTACCTATAACAACACAATGTCATACCTATAACATCACAATGTCTTACCTATAACAACACATTGTTTTACCTATAACAACACAATGTCTTACCTATAACAACACAATGTCTTACCTATAACATCACAATGTCTTACCTATAACAACACAATGTCTTACCTATAACATCACAATGTCTTACGTATAACATCACAATGTCTTACGTATAACAACACAATGTCTTACCTATAACAACACAATGTCTTATCTATAACAACACATTGTCGTTTTACATTTACACGGAAGTCAATGATGTATTCGTATATATTAATATAGCAATGCAATGGTCGTGAAATCCGCCCCAAATGCTCCACCGCCGACAGAGGATACACGATACTCAGGATTTGAACTATCAAGCTTACTTAGGTAAATGTATTTCTAATTGACACAAAAATTAACGATCAGTATTTCATTCCGTATAGGACATATGGTCAATTTTCAACGGAGGTCCATTTTCAACGTTACACCGGCTTCAAACCATCGGCACATTGTTTTGGAACTCTTGCTAAGACATCTAAACAAAGTAATCTCTTAAGAGACATTTTTTCAATACAAATGTAGTACGTAGAATCCATTAATGGACATTTTAAGTGTAGTTCATGTGTATTGAATTTCTAGTATTAAAGGTTTAAACATTATGAGCTTGAACGTTTTAGGAAATGCGCCGCGCAGCGGACATTTTTTTCTTTCAAATATGCATTCGAAAATGGGGGGGGGGGGGGGGGCAAAGAGATATGTTTGCCCCCCCCCCTGTCCTGGGGAACGTTTATTCCTTCCCCCCGCTTCCTACGCCCCCGAGCGACATTTCCAAACCCTCTGCGTATAATTTACAGAGTTGTTATTGGCCTTGTTACTACTCCCACCAATAAAGGTCTAGTACCACGCCGTAAGATTGACCAGATATCCGGCCACGGCAGCCCCACACCCAGCCGGGAGATTTATACATTCCTTTGTAACTTCAGAATAGACCCAAATTTTATCGTGTGACTTCGAACACTTAAACAGTATTTTATGAATCGGATTTGAAGATGAGAAAAATGCTATTTAAGTGATGAGCCTAATTATGTCCGTCAAGGTGAGGACATTTAATGTGCTATGGTCCTTCACTGACCACCTCTCCGGACAATTTGACCTAATCTAGCAGAAAAGGACCGTGTCAAATTTAAAGAGTAATTTCAAGGCATTTCGTCCGGTTAATCCCTCATTTCAATATCGTTTCTATGGTAACCGCCAAACAAACGCCCACATTTTTGGGGAGTAAAGAAAAAACTAAAGTCGTGAAACTTTGAATGACCTTATAGTGAATAGTTTGTCTTTTATTTTTATTTTATTAAAATAAGATTTTAATTCCATGACAAGCTGATCATATATCGATTTAAATTGTTATTGAAATGAACAACATACATACGCCAGTGTACTACCTGTACATTGTATTACCATCCGACACCTTGGTTCTCGTGGTAACATTTGCGTCTATTTCCTAACATTTGGTCCGAGAAAGCTTGGATATTTAAATATAAATTTTCAGGATTTTTAAACGCTTAGAATATACTTGATTTAGTTGCAAACGATGTGCAAACCTTAGCGACGCACGAAATACTTGAGAATGAACGCAATGTTTCTGAGACGAAGAGAACAGGATGCCATACGTGTAAACAACACTGCCGACTCCATGAAAAAAACACTATTCCAAAATGCTGTACAATCAATCAAAACAAAGTGAAAAGCCTCATATCTACTTAAAAGGTTACGATAGTGACTGAGCTTTACGATAGAAGCTACTATAACAGTACTACGATAGTATGAATGAGAGGAGTGGATCTATTCGTCCACGTTTGTATGTTTAATTACATCTAAGTATTTGAACATTTAATGGTCAAGAGAAAGGTCAACAAACCACAGGTTACGTTGTTTCTGGAGCATCCTGATACAGATATGCCCAACAAGTTAATTATAGAAACCATTTCAGTCTTACAGGAGAAACTATGAAAATGCAGTTTCATCTCTCACGACAACGTACAATGTATTGAGAGTGTAGGGATCTATGTGTACAGGTGACACTAAAAGGTCTAAGATTTATTTTGATGTTATAAAAAGCCAGAGAAGAATGCCAAACTGGGATGGAAACAGAACGGAATGGAAGAGTAAATGTGAAGAGCAATAAAGAGATCCTACAGAATGGCAGTAAGGCCTTGGCCACAGAAGACGCTGAGGACATTATCAGCAACACGAATAGGGATATTTAGGAT
Organism: Argopecten irradians irradians; assembly: GCA_004382745.1. Classification (NCBI taxonomy): domain Eukaryota; kingdom Metazoa; phylum Mollusca; class Bivalvia; order Pectinida; family Pectinidae; genus Argopecten; species Argopecten irradians. The sequence goes on from SAYR01004239.1 coordinate 242,264, forward strand.
TGTGGAAGAAATGTGGCTGGTAGGAAAACTAACCATCTAAGGCCAAAATCTACTTACTGTTGGAGGAAGGCACCGAACCTATGATGGCAACCCTGACATCACAATAAGCCAAAGGATTTGTACACTTGGTATATAAGGCACCGAACCTATGATGGCAACCCTGACATCACAATAAGCCAAAGAATTTGTACACTGTGTATATAGGGCGCCAAAACCTATAATGGCAACCCTGACATCACAATAAGCCAAAGAATTTGTACACTGTGTATATAGGGCGCCAAAACCTATGATGGCAACCCTGACATCACAATAATCCAAAGGGTTTGTACACTTGGTATATGGCACCAAACCTATGATGGCAAACCTGACATCACAATAAGCTAAAGGGTTTGTACATTTGGTATATGGCACCAAACCTATGATGGCAAACCTGACATCACAATAATCGAAAGGATTTGTACACTTGGTATATGGCACCAAACCTATGAAGGCAAACCTGACATCACAATAAGCTAAAGGGTTTGTACACTTAGTATATGGCACCAAACCTATAATGGCAAACCTGACACCACAATAAGCTAAAGGGTTTGTACACTTGGTATATGGCACCAAACCTATGATGGCAAACCTGACATCACAATAAGCTAAAGGGTTTGTACACTTGGTATATAGGGCACCAAACCTATGAAGGCAAACCTGACATCACAATAAGCTGAAGGGTTTGTACACTTAGTATATGGCACCAAACCTATAATGGCAAACCTGACATCACAATAAGCTAAAGGGTTTGTACACTTGGTATATGGCACCAAACCTATGATGGCAAACCTGACATCACAGTAAGCTAAAGGGTTTGTACACTTGGTATATAGGGCACCAAACCTATGATTGCAACCCGGACACCACAATAAGCTAAAGGGTTTGTACACTGGGTATTAATTCCATTACAGTCATCATTCATTTTTGTAGATAGCGGAATTAAACATATACAAGGGTTTTACTGTCAGCAACCAAAGGTAACAAAAATCATTTTCCGAATTATCATCGTTTGAATGCGAATGTCATTCATCATTTCAATTTAAGCAGGAATCAATGAACGGAATTTTAACAAAAGTAATAAAACGACAATTACACATTCAATTTGACTTAAATTCCTACGCCTAACGCATTCAATAAATCGGCATAGTTATACAAACGAATACGAAACAATTCTTATCTAGCACATCTTAATTGTAATTAATTACAAAGTAGCACCGTTAGGCAGGCACCTGTACCCATCAATTAACAATCCGGATCGGAAGATGAGATCGGGCCGGCGTCCGGAACATTGACACTCTAGTCCACTGGCAAACTTTGAAGTCTGTCATTGAATGGCTCGGCATGGCATGATTACAGTATTAAATTTCTCATCAGAGGAATTTAACTTTTGAGTCAGTAGGGCTTCACAGGTGGTTGTGTTGTACAGGTCATTCTGCAGAGCTGGGCATCACAGATATATACAACGTGTACATATGACAACAACGAACCATTTAGATTGATCGTGCAACATTATATAATATATAAGGTTTTCAATGGTATGCGTGCATGTGCGGACACTATTGCTTCAAGACTGACTCAGTCATTTCTGTAAGAAAATTCAGTATTTCGTGTTTAAAGTACATACAATACTGAAATACAATGCAGAAATGTGATGTTACGTAATAGAACGAATACAAAACACTAAATACAAAACAATGCTTAATACTTATTAATTAGATTACATTGTTTATATTATGGAGATATAAAACAGAAATCACAGTTTATGATGAGAGTACACTCAGATATTTTTTTTACATTATATATCATGTTAACATCTATATTATCAACTTTGGATATATTAGTCTAATTAAAGATATAAAACAGAAATAACAGTAGATGATGAGAGTACACTCAGATATTTTTGTTACATTGTATATCATGCTAACATCTATATTGCGGTTTATGATGAGAGTACACTCAGATATTTTTTTTACATTATATATCATGTTAACATCTATATTATCAACTTTGGATATATTAGTCTAATTAAAGATATAAAACAAAAATCGGGGTTTATGGTGAGAGTACACTCAGATATTTTTGTTACATTGTACATCATGCTAACATCTATATTGTCAACCCTGGATATATTAGTCTAATTAAAGATATAAAACAGAAATCACAGTTTATGATGAGAGTACACTCAGATATTTTTGTTACATTATATATCATGTTAATATCTATATTGTCAACCCTGGATATCTTAGTCTAATTAAAGATATAAAACAGAATCACAGTTTATGATGAGAGTACACTCAGATATTTTTTGTTACATTGTATATCATGTTAACATCTATATT
>SAYR01004239.1:252238-274679 GCA_004382745.1 Argopecten irradians irradians
GTTCATGCTAATGGACAATTATGATTAATGGGTTAATCATTTTCTCAATTCAGAACAACAGTATTTTACAACCAAATTAGGAATAAAAATTATAAAAAGTGCACATTTATTCTTTATTTGGAACAAAATTGTTGTCCACTACTATACGTAACAAAGTACCAATTAATACTTTTTTTCCTGGAAATCATGATAACTTTCAGATAGTTTCTCTCTCTTTCATTTACAACAATAAATTTAATGTACTCTGAACATGGTTTTACTATTCCAAGTGAAGAATTAAAGATATTTCCTCTACCCATTAAAGATATTCCCACTACCCATTAAAGATATTCCCACTACCCATTAACGATATTCCCACTGCCACTAAAATATTCCTACTACCCATTTAAGATATTCCCACTACCCATTAAAGATATTCCCACTACATATTAAAGATATTCCCACTACCCATTAACGATATTCCCACTGCCACTAAAATATTCCTACTACCCATTTAAGATATTCTCATTACCCATTAAAGATATTCCTATTACCTGTTAAAGATATTCCCACTGCCCACTAAATATTCCTACTACCCATCAAAGATATTCCCACTACCCACTAAATATTCCTACTACCCATCAAAGATATTCCCACTACCCATTTAAGATATTCCTATTACCCATTAACGATATTCCCACTGCCCACTTAAATGTTCCCACTACCCATTGAAGATATTCCCACAAACAACTAAGATATTACCACAACCAACTAAAGATATTTTTGCTACCTATGAAACATATTTACACTATATATATTCATTAAAGATATCAACATTTTTTTTATTTCAGAACAACAAACTTTTAACTACCCATTTACCAGTTTCACGATACCTATTTTTTCTCTACACAAACCATTAACATTTTCACGATACCAAATTTCTCTACACAAACCATTAACAGTTTCACGATATCCAATTCCTCTATTCAGAACATTAACAATTTCATGATACCCAATTTCTCTATATTTAGAACATTAACAGTTTCAGGATACCCTATTTCTCTATTCAGAACATTAACAGTTTTCACGATACTCAATTTCTCTACACAAACCATTAACATTTTCACGATACCCAATTTCTCTACATAAACCATTAACCGTTTCACGATATCCTATTTCTCTATTCAGAACATTAATAATTTCATGAAACCCAATTTCTCTATATTTAGAACATTAACAGTTTCACGATACCCAATTTCTCTATTCAGAACATTAACAGTTTTCACGATACTCAATTTCTCTACACAAACCATTAACATTTTCACGATACCCAATTTCTCTATTCAGAACATAAACAGTTTCACGATACCCAATTTCTCTATTCAGAACATTAACAGTTTTCACGATTCTCAATTTCTCTACCAAACCATTAACATTTTCACGATACCCAATTTCTCTATTCAGAACATGAACAGTTTTCACGATACACAATTTCTCTATTCAGAACATTAACAGTTTTCACGATACTCAATTTCTCTACACAAACCATTAACATTTTTATGATACCCAATTTCTCTATATTTAGAACATTAACAGTTTCACAATACCCAATTTCTCTATTTAGAACATAAACAGTTTTCACGATACTCAATTTCTCTATATTCAGAACATGAACAGTTTCAAGAAACCCGATTTCTCTATAAAGAACATTTACAGTTTCACGATAACCAATTTTTCTGTTCAGAACATTAACAGTTTTACGATACTCAATTTCTCTATTTAGAACATTAACAGTTTCACATAACCCAATTTCTCTATTCAAAACATTAACAGTTTCACAAGACCCAATTTCTCAATTCAGAACATTAACAGTTTCATGATACCCAATTTCTCTATTCAGAACATTAACAATTTCATGATACCCAATATCTCTATTTAGAACATTAACAGTTTCACATAACCCAAATTCTCTATTCAAAACATTAACAGTTTCACCAGACCCAATTTCTCAATTCAGAAAATGAATATTTTTACGATACACAATTTTTCTATACAGACCATTAACAGTTTCACGATACCCAATTTCTCTATTCAGAACATTAACAATTTCATGATACCCAATTTCTCTATTCAGAACATAAACAGTTTTCCGATACCCAATTTCTCTATTCAGAACATTAACAGTTTCACGATACCCCATTTCTCTTTACAGAACATTAACAGTTTCACGACACACAATTTCTCTATTCAGAACATGAACATTTTCACGATACACAATTTCTCAATACAGAACATTGACAGTTTCACAATATCCCATTTCTCTATTCAGAAAAATAACAATTTCATGATACGCAATTTCTCTAATTAGAACATTAATAGTTTCACGATACCCAATTTGCTTTTCAAAACATGAACAGTTTCAAGAAACACTATTTCTCTATAAAGAACATTAACAGTTTGCCGATACCTAATTTCTCTATACAGAACATTAACAGTTTTACGACACACAATTTCTCTATTAAGAATATTAACAGTTTCATGATACCTATTTCTCTATTCAGAACATTAACAGTTTGACGATACCCAATTTCTCTATTCAGAACATAAACAATTTCACGATACCCAATTTCTCTATCCAGATCATGAACAGTTTACCGATACCCAAATTCTCTATTCAGAACATTATCAGTTTCACAATATCCATTTTTTCTTTACGAAACACTATCAGTTTCACGATACCCAATTTCTCTATACCGAATATCAACAGTTTCACGATACCCCATTTCTCTAAACAGGACATTAACAGTTTCACGATAACCAATTTCTCTATTCAGAACATGAACAATTTCACGATACACAATTTCTCTGTACAGAACATACGATACTCAATTTCTCTATACAGACTATTAACATTTTCACGTGACCCAATTTCTCTATACAGAATATTAACAGTTTCACGATACCCCATTTCTCTATACAGAACATTAACAGTTTCACGATACACAATTTCTCTATTCAGAACATGAACATTTTTACGATACACAATTTCTCTATACAGACCATTAACAGTTTCACGATACCCAATTTCTCTATTTAGAACATGAGCAGTTTCACGATACCCAATTTCTCTATACAGACCATTTACAGTTTCATGATACCCAATTTCTCTATTCAGAACATCAACAATTTCATGATACCAAATTTCTCCATTTAGAACATTAACAGTTTCACATAAACCAATTTCTCTATTCAAAACATTAACAGTTTCACGAGACCCAATTTCTCAATTCAGAACATTAACAGTTTCACGATACTCAATTTCTCTACCAAACCATGAACATTTTCACGATACCCAATTTCTCTATTCAGAACATGAACAGTTTTCACGATACCCAATTTCTCTATTCAGAACATTAACAGTTTTCACGATACTCAATTTCTCTACACAAACCATTAACATTTTCATGATACCCAATTTCTCTATATTTAGAACATTAACAGTTTCACAATACCCAATTTCTCTATTCAGAACATAAACAGTTTTCACGATACTCAATTTCTCTATATTCAGAACATGAACAGTTTCACGATACCCAATTTCTCTATTCAGAACATTAACAGTTTTCACGATACTCAATTTCTCTACACAAACCATTAACAGTTTTACGATACCCAATTTTTCTATTCAGAACATAAACAGTTTCACGATTCCAAATTTCTCTATTCAGAACATGAACATTTTCACGATACACAATTTCTCTATACAGAACATTAACAGTTTCACGACACACAATTTCTCTATTCATAATATTAACAGTTTCACGATACTCAATTTCTCTATACAGACCATTAACAGTTTCACGATACACAATTTCTCTATACAGAACATTAACAGTTTCACGACACACAATTTCTCTATTCAGAACATTAACAGTTTCACGATACTCAATTTCTCTAAACAGACCATTAACATTTTCACGAGACCCAATTTCTCTATACAGAATATTAACAGTTTCACGATACCCCATTTCTCTTTACAGAACATTAACAGATTCACGATACCCAATTTCTCTATTAAGAACATGAACATTTTCACGATACACAATTTCTCTAATTAGAACATTAATAGTTTCACGATACCCAATTTGCTTTTCAAAACATAACAGTTTCAAGAAACCCAATTTCTCTATAAAGAACATTAACAGTTTGCCGATACCTAATTTCTCTATACAGAACCATAAACATTTTCACGATACACAATTTCTCAATACAGAACATTGACAGTTTCACGATATCCAATTTCTCTATTCAGAAAATTAACAATTTCATGATACGCAATTTCTCTAATTAGAACATTAATAGTTTCTCGATACCCAATTTCTCTATTACGAACATTAAGAGTTTCACGATACCCAGTTTCTCTATTCAGAACATGAACAGTTTCACGACACACAATTTCTCTATAAAGAACATAAAATTTCATGATACCCAATTTTCTCTACACTGAACATTAACAGTTTCACGATACCCAATTTCTCTATTCAGATCATGAACAGTTTCACGATAACCAATTTCTCTATTCAGAACATTAACAGTTTCACGACACCCAATTTCTCTATTCAGATCATGAACAGTTTCACGATAACCAATTTCTCTATTCAGAACATTAACAGATTCACGACACCCAATTTCTCTATTCAGATCATGAACAGTTTCACGATACCCAATTTCTCTATTCAGAACATTAACAGTTTCACGACACACAATTTCTCTACACAAACCATGAACAGTTTCACGATAAACAATTTCTCTATTCAGAATATTAACAGTTTCATGATACCCAATTTCTCTATTCAGAACATTAACAGTTTAACGACACACAATTTCTCTATTCAGAACATGAACAGTTTCACGATACCCAATTTCTCTATTCAGATAATGAACATTTTACCGATACCCAATTTCTCTATTCCGAACATTAACAGTTTCACAATACCCATTTTTTCTTTACAAAACACTATCAGTTTCACGATACCCAATTTCTCTCTACCGAATATCAGCAGTTTCACAATACCCAATTTCTCTATTCAAAACATGAACATTTTCACGATACACAGTTTCTCTATACAGAACATTAACAGTTTCACGACACACAATTTCTCTATACAGAACATAAACAGTTTCACGATACCCAATTTCTATATTCAGAACATTAACAATTTCCCGATACCCAATTTCTCTATTCAGAACATGAACATTTTCACGATACGCAATTTCTCTATACAGAACATTAACAATTTCCCGATACCCAATTGTTCTATTCAGAACATTAACAGTTTCCCGATACCCAATTTCTCTATTCAGAAAATGAACATTTTCACGATACGCAATTTCTTTATTCAGAACATTAACAGTTTCACGATACCCAATTGTTCTATTCAGAACATTAACAGTTTCACGATACGCAATTTCTCTATAAAGAACATTAACAGTTTCACGATACGCAATTTCTCTATAAAGAACATTAACAGTTTCACGATAACCAATTTTTCTATTCAGAACTTAAACAGTTTTAAAATACCCAATTTTTTTTAATTCAGAACGTTATATATAATTAACAGTTTCACGATACCCAATTTTTCTAATCAGATTATTAACAGTTTCACGATACCAAATTGTTCTGAACAGAACATTAACAGTTTCACGTTACCCCAATATCTCTATACAGAACATTAACAGTTTCACGATACCCAATTTCTATATTAGAATATTTATAACAGTTTCACGATACCCAATTTTCCTGTACAGAACATTAACAGTTTCACGAAACCCAATTTCTCTATACAGAACATTAATAGTTTCACGATACCCAATTTCTTTATTCAGAACACCAACAGTTTCACGCTACCCAATTTTCCTGTACAGAACATTAACAGTTTCACGAAACCCAATTTCTCTATTCAGATCGACTGGATTTTTCACTCGTCAGCTGATCATACAGAATGTATCAACAACAGACGTAAACACCACATTCCAGTGCTATGTCAGCAGTGTGAGGGATAACACCAACAAAGTGTTCACGTTTCTCCTTAAACTTTGTCGTAAGTGTATTTATTAATCAACAATTTTTGTGTAAATGTGTTTAACTATCAATAAACTTTGTCGTAAGTGTATTTATCAATCAATAAACTTTGTCGTAAGTGTATTTATCAATCAATCAACTTTGTCGTAAGTGTATTTGTCAATCAATAAACTTTGTCGTAAGTGTATTTATTAATCAACAATTTTTGTATAAGTGTGTTTATCTAACAATTATCTTTGTCGTAAATGTGTTTAACTATCAATAAACTTTGTCGTTAGTGTATTTATCAATCAATAAACTTTGTCGTAAGTGTATTTATCAATCAATCAACTTTGTCGTAAGTGTATTTGTCAATCAATAAACTTTGTCGTTAGTGTATTATCATCAATAAACTTTGTCGTAAGTGTATTTATCAATCAATAAACATTGTCGTAAGTGTATTTATCAATCAATAAACTTTGTCGTAAGTGTATTTATCAATCAACAAACTTTGTCATAAGTGTCTTATCATCAATAAACTTTGTCGTAAGTGTATTTATCAATCAATAAACTTTGTCGTAAGTGTATTTATCAATCAACAAACTTTGTCGTAAGTGTATTTATCTATTAATAAACTTTGTCGTGCGTGTGTTTATCTATCAGCAAACTTTGTCGTAAGTGTGTTTATCTAACTATTTACTTTAAGGCTAATTGTGTATAACATTTTAAATAATTATATGTTTCAAACCGAAACAATACTTTCCTTTTACTAAAGGTTGAAGAGAAAAATTATTAGGACGTGTTAGATATAATATTTACTTGGTGTAAAAGATTATGATGTAAATATTGTTCACTAAAATATAATACATGATTTCTAAATTAAATTATCGAATGAAAACAAAGCAATACATTCTGATTTTGCTCTATGCTTTTACAATATTAGTAAGACGGACATTTGTGTTGCTTTCCTCTAGCCAAAGTTGTTCAAATGACGCCAGTCGACAAATATAAGGTTATCTCCCTTTCCATATCTATCCCCATGGCGTTTGTTGTTCTGGTTGCCATAGTTACTCTGCTGGTCTGTCTGTACAAGCCACAGATACAGTACAAGTTTCTGACTTCGGTGAAAAAGGCTGGAGGATGGCAACGACTTGACAACGGTAGGTTCATATGTAATAAATGATTCCATGCAACATGACAGTTTATAGTCAATCATTGATTACTTATTTCTGTGATAGTTGACTGAAAGAAAGTTGTAAAGTTGATACAACTTTGAATTTAAATAATAAATCCTTTATCGTTTAAATAAACAAGATGTTGTTTATTAACAGTTTACATGTATGAGTACCATGTAATGATTACCATTGACAAGTGTTGTTTATTAACAGTTAATGAACACGATGTAATGATAACCCTTGACAAGTGTTGTTTATTAACAGTTTAAGAGTACGATGTAATAATCACCCTTGCCGAATGCTGTTTATTAACAGTTTATGAGTACGATGTAATGATTACCCACGGCGATGTGAGTAAAGACTGTGACCTTGGGTCCAGGGTGGAGGCGGATTTAAGGAAGGAGTACAGAGTTGTACTGGATGGGACTGTGACACAGAGGGACCAAACTCCCCAGACTGGTGGGTACATGTTATAACAAGGGAAGAAATTACGGTAGTCACTTTGTTGGTGTCATGGTTCACTTTCTCAGTTCTGCTGGAAGTGAAGAAAGTGGTAAAATGTTTTTTCGAAAGTTCAAAATCTGATGACCAGGGTTGTGTAACAAAACAAGCCGATTTTGTGATTTATGTCTTTCCATTTGTATTTTATGTTTTCGACTTCATTTGATGAATCACTAAGATCTTTTCCTTTTTTTTCTTTTGCAGCAACATGATAAATCCCCCCTTACTCATTGCCTTACCTGTTTCCAACTTTACTGTAAATTTATATAGTTGTTTTTGTTAACGATACCGTAATCTAATTTGTATGCTTTATTTACAGTATATTCGGTAACAGAAGGCTTAGTTAAGAATTCTGCTGCAGTCTTTGTCATTTCACCTTCAGACGGGACGGATGACGCTTACTTGTCTAAACTCGGAAGTATACGGCGACTCATTGAGTCCACCAAATCAAATAGTAGTTTAACTGTGATCCGTCACAAAGATGGCGGGAATGAAAATTATTCACAGTTAAATGGTCTGAAACATTTGACCTATGAACGTGAGGGTCAAAGCATCAGGCGACGAAATAACTTCCTTTGTAAGATAAAGTTGCGTATTCGAGCAGCGAAAGGAATGGAGAATACACAGAACCAAGAGGACGATGGTCCTACCGCCGTAGTGGTGTGATTAGGGTTACGGACGGAGACAAGAGGACGATGGTCCTAACGCCGTGGTTGTGTGATTAGGGTAACGGATGTAGACTAGAGGACGATGGTCCTACCGCCATAGTGGTGTGATTAGGGTAACGGACGGAGACTAGAGGACGATGGTCCTAACGCCGTGGTTGCGTGATTAGGGTAACGGACGGAGACTAGAGGACGATGGTCCTAACGCCGTAGTTGTGTGAGGAGGGTAACGGACGTAGACTAGAGGACGATGGTCCTAACGCCGTAGTTGTGTGAGTAGGGTAACGGACGGAGACTAGCAGACGATGGTCCTAACGCCGTAGTTGTGTGATGATTTAAAGGTAGGTTTCGCCCAATGAAATATAAAGACTAAGAAATTGAAATTTATCCTATACATAGATATAATCTTCAGATCATTTTCAATGCATACAGCGAACAATATGGGTGGTCAGTTGCCTAGCTTGACCAGGAAAATACTTTTCTCAAAATAGAGCGAAGTCAAGCTTTACATAGAACATGACGTAGTTTTTCCAAAACGAGGCCGCAGCAACAAACGGAAGCGTGCAACAAACTGTCAGATAGAAGTGACAGTCTTGCTACGGCATGTTTAGTTAAAAAACAACAACAGCAAATCGAAGTGCGAGGGACTGTTTATACATATCATATAATCTAAAACACTTCATGTTACTTACATACGCTCGCTAACTTTGTACACCAAATATACATGTAGTTAGTCTGCGGCTGTTTGAGCGCTGGCATATGTGTTGAAATTTAACTCACCACGTGCAATGCCGTTACACGAGTCCCAACAGACCCCGGCGAGTTTCGCTTGAGATGTGGCTTCTGTTTCTTCTATTGCTACATGCCATCTCTGAATTTAAATCCCTATAGATATCATAGGGTGCTACCGAATTCATTATAATTTCCTCCACTTTGTTGCCGATTCAGATATATTTTTTTCATCTCACACACTTTCGTTCAGCCATTTTGTTTACTTTTAGTGCGTGACAATGCGCAAGCGCCAAACTTCGACAACGCAATCCATCGCAGCTTCATTTGCATATTATTTTGTCTGACGGACACCGTAATAAATCAAGGATTTCCTTCAATTTTGTATTCAAGACACATTTGTTCAATCTCAAACATATAAAGAAATTAAATTGAGATATTTTAATATGTTTTTTCATCTTTTCTTCCGCTTATCGCATTTCACAAAAAAATATTTATTTGGTTGGGCGAAACCTACCTTTAATATGTAAATGATTGTGATTATGTTTTATTTTCAATATTCAGCCTGATTTATGTTTGGAATGTAATAAATTTCAAGGTATGAGAGAAAATACACTCTAATGCGTTGATATGAGGTATAGGGATATTCTACCCTCTGAATAACAAAATATTGTAAAATCCTATGCAAGCCTGGGATTTTCCCCTGGTAGAAAAAATGATTTTTCATATCCACATATGAAAAAGTCTTGTGGTATTACTGTATATTAACCCAATTCAAAAATTGTTCTCTTCTCTTTGTAAACTTCCTCCTGTGACTTCAATCGTCTAAATTAAAAAAATCCCAACAATTACATTTTAGTTTTGAAATAGCAATACTAACAAAGCATAGGTGTGCCAATAAGAGCTGAAAATGGTTTTTGGCAGTACTTGTAAAAAACTCTTATATTTATATCAACATTGCAGGGATATGAGTACATATGTTCTGATCACGTGGTCTACAATTTAATTTCACATGTTTACAGTATTATTAGTAATTGTAAAGTGAATACTGCAAGTATCTCTCCATCTGAACATATAAGGCATAAAACAAGATTTTTTTACCGTTCATACTGTGTCTTTTGTAAGTAATGTCATTTGAATAGTTTTCACAGCTTAGTTCATCAAACCCAAAACATTCGTTGGTAATTGTTGATTTTTATTACTGCATTAATACTATGCAAGAAATGATATGTTTAAATATTATTATTACTCCAAGGCACTAATCTATGCGTTTTTGATAGAGTAAACTTAAATTCGTTTTGTAAGTGTATCTCTTAAACTGAAAGAAGAAAGCCTTTGCATGTACTAAAAAGCATGTATGTACCCCCTTTAGACATCTCCTCAGTAACACGAAGAAAAATATACAAAGTGGCATTTGAATTTTTTTAGCCCACCATCATCAGATGGTGGGCTATTCAAATCGTCTTTCGTCCGTAGTCCGTCCGTCCTTCGTCCAGCCGTTAACAATTCTTGTTACCGCTATTTCTCAGAAAGTGCCAAATGGATCTTTTTCAAATTTCATATATAGGTTCCCCTATGGCCCTAGTTGTGCGTATTGCGTTTTAGGGACCGGTCGGTCAACAAGATGGCCGAGAGGCGGCCATCTAGGATTTTGATAGTTAAAGTTTGTTACCGCTATTTCTCAGAAAGTACTGAAGGGATCTTTCTCAAATTTCCTATGTAGGTTTCCCTAGGGACCTTGATGTGCATATTGCATTTGTAACTGATAGATCAACAAGATGGCTGCCCGCCGGCAATCTGGGTTTTTGATAGTTAAAGTTTGTTACCGCCATTTCTGAGAAAGAACAGAAGGGATCTTTCTCAAATTTCATATGTAGGTTCCACTAGGGACCTTGTTGTGCATATTGTGTTTTGATACCGATCTATCAAGAAGATGGCTGCCAGGCGGCCATCCTGGATTTTGGTAGTGGAATTAAATTCAATACATAGGTTCCCCTAGGGCCCTAGTTGTGCATATTGCATTTTGGGACCGATCGGTCAAGAAGATGGCCGCCAGGCAGCTATCATGGATTTTGATAGTTAAAGTTTTTTATTGCTATTTCTCAGAAAGTATTGAAGGGATCTGTCTCCAATTTTATATGTAGGTCCCCTAGGTCCCCAGTTGTGCATATTGTGTTTTGGGACCAATCGGTCAACAAGATGGCCGCCTGGCAGCCATCTTGGATTTTGATAGGGCCTTAGTTGTGCATATTGCATTTTGTAACTAATAAGTCAACAAGATGGCTGCACGGCTGCCGTCTTGGATTTCATTGTTGAAGTTTGTTACCACTATTTCTTAGAAAGTACTATAGCGATCTGTCTCAAGTTTTATATGTAGTATGTTTGGAAAAGTTTGAAAAGCAGGGCAAAGATCCCTCTTTCCATTGTCAGGCATAGATCATTCTTTGGTGGGCGCCAAGATCCCTATGGGATCTCTTGTTATAATACTTGTTTGAACATCCAATTTTAGTCTATGTATTGGAGTGTAATAGTTGTGTGTATCAGAACCATGTTTATCTATTTGATATCGCCCCTGAAAACACATTTAGACTCTTCTTAATCAGAGACTAGACCAGTCCATTGTAAAATTTCAGGGGTGATTGAGTTAATGTGATTATAATATATATACTTTATTTGGATTTTTTTTACACAAAACCATGAGACAGTCAACATAAACGATAGGAAATAAAACAGATTTATATGTTGAGATGCCTGCCAACTAACATCGGAGCTTTTGAAATCCCCTTCGTACATTTGCTGTTAGTGAGGGTCTACGATTTGATGGAATATAGCATTGGTGGATTGCGTTACTAAAGGACTAGATATGGTAATGGCTCTTTTTGGCCCCAAAATCTACCAAATTTCAAAGTAAGTATTAAGAAATTAATTTGCTGCGTTTGAAATATTGAATATGTCCCTGATAAAAACTTAACGATATTTTTGTTGACAGAAAGTATGTTTTTGCTATATTACCATGGTAACTTTGCATAAATTATGCAAATTTGAAAGTTTGGTCAATTTTGGCATATTTTTTATAGTTTTTCCTTTAAAAGCAATAGAGCACAACCTAGAACAAGCTTTATATTTTAAGGGAATTAGCAGACACGAAGAATACATCATTTTGAGAAATATAAAGTTTGTTCTAGAATGCGCTCTATGTTAACTAGATGAAAAACTGCATAAAAAGGCCAATTTTGATGAAATTTTCACATTTTGCATAATTTATGTATAATAAAAATGGTTGCCATGCCAACTAGAACCGCTATATTACCTAATAGCACTATCTAATATGTCAGGTATGTAGTTAATATTTGGAATGCAAGATTAACATCTTAAAATAACAAACTTGGAAAAATAGCGGATTTGGGGGCCACAAAATACCCTTACCATACCTAGTCCTTTGCTTAGCATAAGTTTGTTTTCTGAGAACAAACAAAAATGTACGATAGGGTGCGATGGATAGGCACGAAATCCGTTATTAAGACACTGCTTTATCGGTTTATTAATACAAGAACAAATTACAATGATGGCTTATTTAACAATATTTTATTGTCGATAGTAAAATGTATTCCTTCTGAATGATACATTATTTTTTATGCGTTCCTTTTATTTTTTACTTGATTCTATATGTTCTTATCGATCGTGTAATGTATCAATGTATTGTTTTTGAATATTTTAATTTTACTGCAACCCCACTATATAAATATTAATATTGTCTATGTCTATTGTCTCTTGTTTCGTCGTTGTATATTAGGAGAAGACTTATATAAGTTGTAATTACTTTTGCCTGATCCCTTTGTCTCATGTTTTTAAATGTTTAAACTAACCAAATGCAGTTGGCATTGTTCAGCGCATTCTACTTATTTTTAAGTCATTACCATATAGTGACGTCACAATTGTTGTTCCAGCGATCAAGGAATAAGGGTGTTGAAATTGATCCTCCGTCCTTGACGATAATTGTTCTTTTGACAATTATAGGAGTAGGAATGCAAACGGGACAACGGCAATAACTACAGTTAAATGTTTAAATATATCTGTTGTTATATATCATTTTTTTTGTGATCGTGTGTGTAATGGTCGTATATGGAAGAGAGTGAGTTATTACACGTATTAATACGATTGCGTCCCCGTAACCACATACAGTTACTAGCATCACTTGTTGTTAGTTATATTAATAATGGATCGTGTTGGCGAAGGTATTTGTTGATATTTTAAGTTGTCGACTAGCATGATGTTGTATTGATTTCCTTGTAAATATGTATGATTACATTTTACTAACGTACAAACTAAATTGTTAATGTTTACTTCTATTCAACAGATAATTCACCAGGCTACAAAGCTTCAAACTTATTAATAACCTTATTTATATGCTTTTGATAATCAGTTTCTTCATTTTGGTTATTTATGACTCATAATTTTGTATTTGCTATAGCTTATTCAATGCTTGTTATGCTTCGTTCTGCTTTTTTGTTATATTATTCATGTTTTGTTCACTAACTGTCGCTCAATTTATTTATTGTTTTTATTTTACATTTCTACTGAAAGATCTTATGAGCATTTTTATATAAAAGTTTAATAAACATCGTTTGTACTGCTATCAGTATTATAACGTGTACTTTGACATGTAATGTAAACTGCCATCTGTAAATGATATTTTTATCTGTGCCATCGGACCTAAATTTGATCATGAATCGTACCATGATATGCTTTTATACTCCTGATTTCCAAAGGTGAAGGGAATAAATCTACTACAAAGTAAAACTTTTGTTTTCTATGTAATGGTGTTTATAGCAACGATCCCAGACATGTAAAATGTAAATAAAAGATTTATTTGTGCTCAAAATCAAGAATATACATATACATGTACATACGCATATACAAATCTAGATAAGTCGTAAATGTCACAAACAAATAAAGGAGTCAGGGTATCGTTTCACAAAGCTTCGTAACTTACGAACGTTCGTAAATATTTACGAAAACGTTACGCAAAACTTACGAAATTCGTAAGTGCGTTTCACAAAGGTGTTCGTAACTTTTTTGCGTAACTTACGAAAAGACGTAGGAATCCTCGTTCCTACTGGCATGAATTTCTGGTGAATCTAAAATAAGATATGTGAAATTCTTTGCAAATATAGGAGGAGTTATTTGTGCCATTTATTGAAAAAATAGCGTTTATAATAAAGTGTTGAGAAATATGTTATTAAAAAATATATAATCTTTCTTGAAATGTGCATTTATATTTGAAATAAACTTGAACTGCATGTTTTCATCTTGTGGCATAAATATATATATATGTTTGTGATGTCATCTCTGATTGGCCGATACCTCTGTCCATAGAATGATGGAATGAGGGAATGATGCACAATATATTTAATGTCATTCTTAAGAAGGTTTGTAAACCTATTGGTGACAGCAAATGGCTTTAGAGTGTGTGCGCTCTTAGGTAAGTACGAAGAATGTTGGCTTTTTTGCATTTTTTTTTTTTGGTGGGGGGGGGTTGGTTATTTGGGGGCTGAAACCTCTTTTTTGTGGATTTTGAGAAATATCAATGAAACTTGTCTATAATCTTATGATCTTTATTTGCCCCTTCACGCATTCAAGAAGAGGCGCCGGATCAGGCGCGTACATATGTAGCTACCATAGACTCCGTGCACCCACATTCTATGAAACTCATTTCTTTTACTTGAAATGAATATCAATCAAAGAACAGTTATGACGAACTTTTTATGTACTCACCTAATTTATTTTGACTTTCATTATAAGATATGTCAAAATGCCTAGACTAGACTACCGAATTAAACGTTAGCGTGATTATTGTCTATCATACCGTAATGAAATGGCTAGTAGTAGCTACATGTGGCGGTACATTTCACGGTGGAGAGCGGGTCAAGTTTTGTGACTCCAAACTTAAATGTGAAGTCATTTCTTTAATTATTACGACATAAAAACTTAAAGCTGAAGTTTAAACTGTAAGATTTGTGTAAAAGAAATGCAGAATTATCTCCACTTTGCCAAGAGACACAGCATTTTATCTGATAATTTGGCTCAAAGTCACAAACATGATTTGATCTTGAGTCGGACACGAACAAAATGTTCAAAACGATCCTAAGTGCGGACAGTGTATTTTATCATTATACAAGTGAATGTATGTATAGACATAAACAGGTTGCTGTAATTAACCTTTTTTTCATCATGTAAGTTTGAAATTTTTTTTTAAAATAAATATTTCATATCTGTTTTTATTTTTCTAATCAGCTCTTTTAAGTTTCCTTTTCAAGTCACCATTGACATTTTTTCTTAAATATAGCTAAAATATCCGCATGCATCTGCACATGGTCCGTACGTGTTGCAAATCGAAAGTGATCATCCATGCATCCCGGTTGGGCCTACTACTATAAAATAGATATGGCTGAACCGTCAGCATGATATATATTTTGTTTTCCCCCCTTTTTTAACATATGTCAAAAAAAAATGTTTTAAAATTCATAATTCTATAAAGCAATTAATCTCCCTTGTAAATGTTCGCTAAAATCTTTGTCCATCTCCATCACACAGGTTCTTATTTTGTACTGATGACGTCAAAGTTAAAATTTTGTACCAGACGGCGATTTCCGTTGAAATTTATTTGCTGATTTTGTGGAATCAATAGACAACTTATTGTGGGTACGTAATGAATTATAAAAAAATGAAATTATTTTGACCAGTGTTTTTCGACTTTATATGTATGTATAATAATATGCTATTTTTGGTTATACTTATATTAGAATTTGTTCAAGTTGTATGTGTAGTGCACAGAGTACCTATTGCATGTATTTATTCTAACGAGAAAATCACTTTTAGAGTGTATTTCTTTCTTATAATATTGGTCATACATAAATGAAAATAATCAACTACTAAACCTGTGACATACAAGCATTATTTCTCGCTACTTATTAAATTATTTCGAAAACCGCAATGTCTTCATGTAATTTCCGCTCCGGCGATTACACCGCCCACGTCAATAATTTAAAAAATGCTCGGATAAGACTAAATTGACACGATTTTTTAAAACTCACTGAAAAAGAAAGTGAGCATTGCCAATGAAATTTTTTCTTAGAACAAAAGTTCTCCGTTTCTATCTATAGTTTTAACAACGTGTAAAATAGTATTGCGCTTGATCCACAAATGAAGGAGATATGACGAGTTTTCCAACACCAGCTAATGAAAATGCGTAGAAAGTTACGACAGGGTAAGAGTTGGCGTAAAGTTACGCAAGATTTTTGACGTAACTTACGAACGTTCGTAAGTTATGAAGTTTTGTGAAATGCTTAGTAATTCGTAAATATGACTTACGCAAAAGTTACGAAAATTCGTAAGTTACGTAGCTTTGTGAAACGGTACCCTGGACCATAAGCCTACTTACATTGAGAAATTTTCCTCTGTAATTTTAGACTATTGGAGTATTTTATAGGTCGAATATATTTAACTTTGGTGCTGATGAAATTAGTCTATGAATGCACAAAACATTTTGTTTCTAAAGTATTCGTTATTATAGGGTAAATACGGACAGAATAAAATTACTACACAACGAACATTTTATGTAAACATTGGCCTAGCCAGGGTGTAATTCCTGACCTATGACGATCCACCGGATATTTAAAAGCAAGATAATTTTGACCTCACAACAATCTATATATATGCTATTTCAAACCTTACTTGAATTTCTCCATTGAAGCAGAATTGGACAGAACTTTTACCCCAAAATGCCATCAGGGACAGAATTGTCTCCCATTTCATTGGATAATTAAACAATTGGTTCATCTGGAATGTCACCGCTCAGTTCTTTTTGTAACATGCTCTATGCTATGATGGAGAGCTTGGTTTTCTTTCTGTATGACATAAGTAGTAGGATCATTATGAAATTAAAAGATTGACACCAAGGCCTACATACATTGAATATGACGTGAACGTCCTAAATGTGTTGTTAAAAACGTTATGCATGATTTCTTACACTGGATGTTGACCACTATTTACCACAGTGTATGAACGGAAGTGTATAGTATAATCATTAGTTGCTTTTTGTATCGTCACTTGTGAGTATCGAAGCGGGATAAATGAAAACGGACATGGTATACGGGTCAGTAAAACACCAAATATCTGTATTATTCGTAACTACAAATATGTTTAACATTATAGACGTCCTCGGAATATATTTCCTCTTTATAACAAGCGACTATACAAGTGCCCTCGCAAGCAACTATACATCGCAGTTTCAAAGCATACAATTTTAACTGATCATCCTACAACTTCAAAATACGATTAAGTCAAAGATATGGTGTCCATTAATATGTATTTATGTGTTTTATATTGTTGGATTCATTTATAAACATGTGATGGTGCTTGAAATGATGAAAGCCAGACAGAATACCTTAACATACTGCAAAATATTAGGCGGGTGTCTCAATACTTCGGCGATGAACAGCAGATCAACTCATGAAAAGTGTCTGAAATGTTATTGCTGGTTAACACTAAAAACTTCATTAGTCACTGGTAGTTCAAATTGCTATCCATGACGCCGTTTATAACTTCAGATTACAGCAAAATCGTATAGAATAAATAAAATTGGCAAAAAGTATCCACTATCCGTTATTTCATTTGTCTTAGCAAGAACCCGAGTACCGCTATACAGCTCGCAACTACGAAATTTAAAAAAATACTATGCACTTCCGTTCATACACTGTGTTTACATATTATATAAAGATATTTTAACGCAGTCAATTAAGTTCTAGATTGTTTTTAAATGAACATTCAAAAATGTAAAACGAGTAAAATATAGTATTAATAGCTGATGATAGTTAAATTTATAAAGATGATACAATTTAATTGGAATAAAGTAATTGTCTTGGCGTTAGAGCAGGCCTAGGGGCGATAACTCTTATACTAAAATTGAACGAGGGAGTTGTATAATGTAAGTAACATCCTGGATTTTCTATAGCTTATCATCAACCAAGGAAGACACTCCTCGAAACTAAGGTAGATTACAAGTTGTGTACACGTTACCATGGATATTTAACTACTAATATAAAGCTGGTTAACGCAACGTCGAGGCATGACTTATTTCCTACCTTTACCTCTACAGAAAATGTGAGCACAGGGATCATGGTTAGGCACAAATGCCAAAAATATAGTGTGTAATACACTGGTCATAAGTATGGCTTCCAATAGACTGGTCATATGTATGGCTTGTAATATACTGGTCATATGTATGGCTTGTAATAGACTGGTCATGCGTATGGCTTGTAATAGACTGGTCATATGCATGGCTTGTAATAGACTGGTCATGTGTATGGCTTGTAATAGACTGGTCATATGTATGGCTTGTAATAGACTGGTCATATGTATGGCTTGTAATAGATTGGTCATTTGTATGGCTTGTAATAGACTGGTCATATGTATGGCTTGTAATAGACTGGTCATGTGTATGGCTTGTAATAGACTGGTCATAAATAATGCTTGTAATAGACTGGCCATAAGTAATGCTTGTAATAGACTGGTCATACCTATAGCTTGTAATAGACTGGTCATATGTATGGCTTGTAATAGACTGGTCATATGTAATGCTTGTAATAGACTGGTCTTACGTATGGCTTGTAATAGACTGGTCATGTGTATGGATTTTAAAAGACTGGTCATATGTAAGACTTGTAAAAGACTGGTCATAAATAATGCTTGTAATAGACTGACCATAAGTAATGCTTGTAATAGACTGGTCATAAGTAATGCTTGTAATAGACTGGTCATAAATAATGCTTGTAATAGACTGGTCATAAGAAATGCTTGTAATAGACTGATCATAAATAATGCTTGTAATAGAATGACCATAATTTATGCTTGTAATAGACTGACCATAAGTAGTGCTTGTAATAGACTGACCATAAGTAATGCTGGTAATAGACTGACCATAAGTAATGCTTGTAATAGACTGGCCATAAGTAATGCTTGTAATAGACTAACCATAAGTAATGCTTTTAATAGACTGGTCATAAATAATGCTTGTAATAGACTGACCATACATAATGCTTGTAATAGACTGGCCATAAGTAATGCTTGTAATAGACTGGTCATAAGTAATGCTTGTAACAGACTGGTCATATGTAATATTATGTAAACTGCCGTCTGTATTATAAATTTGACAGGGATATGTAATATGTAAACTGTTATCTGTATTATAACTTTGACAAGGATATGTAATATTATGTAAACTGTCATCTGTATTATAAATTTGACAGGGATATGTAATATTATGTAAACTGACATCTGTATTATAACTTTGACAGGGATATATCATATTTTATTATACCTCACTTTTATTCAGAATGTTCTGATTGGATTAAACTTGATCACATGACATTGAATAAGTTAGATGTTTCCCCGGAATTGGAAGGCGAGGGAAATAACCCCAGGGAAATAACCCCCGAGGGAAATAACCCCAGGGAAATAACCCCCGAGGGAAATAACCCCAGGGAAATAACCCCTTGGAAGCTCCGCACGTGACCGGAAGTTGACGTCATCTGCAACGTCAACCAACAATGGCAACGCTGTTGTTTATTTTTTGTAGCCCAACGAATTTAACAACGTTGTTGTTGGGAAATATCTTCATGGATTCTTTTAAAAGAGATTTTTTTCTTTTGATTTTGTTCGGTATAATAAAATAATTATGTCCCTATGTGTCGGGATACATCTAGAATTGTCTCCCTGGAAAGAGTTATTTTCTCTCGCGCTTTGCCCTCGAGAAAATAACTCTTTCCAGGGAGACAATTCTAGATGTATCCCTCCACAGAGGGCCATAATTGTATATTATAAATTTGACAGGGATATGTAATATTATGTAAACTGCCACCTGTAATATAATTATGACAAGGATATGTTATATTATGTACACTGACATCTGTATTTTAACGTTGCCTGTAAACTGCTATCTAAAAACAATATTTTGACATCCAATCTAAATGTGATCCTGAATTGTGAAATATACAAATATGGACCCCTCTTGAGGGATACATCTAGAATTGTCTCCCCGGAAAGAGTTATTTTTTCGAGGGCGAAGCTCGGAAGAAAATAACTCTTTCCATGGAGACAATTCCCGATGAATCCCGACACAAAGGGACATAGTTATTTTATTATACCGAACACAATTCAAATGAATTCATAAATTTATTATTTGCCTGTTTAAAGACCTCATAAAAATGTTTCCCTATAAAAAATAAGCGACAGCGTTGCCATTGTTAGTAGACGTTGCAGACACGTCCACTTTCGGTCACGCACAGAGGTTCCCTGGGGTTATTATCCTGAGGGGTTATTTCCCTCGCCTCCCAATGCCGGGGAGATATCTAACTTATTCAATGCTATGTGATCAAGTTTAATCCAATCAGAACATTCTAATTGGAAGAGAGGTATAATAATACATTATATTTTCTGATATTGGTTTACAAAGGTGGAGGGAATAAATCTACTACGATTTTTTTTTCATTTTTGTGATCGCTCATTTGTGATTAGTCATTTCTTTGTGGGATCAGTAACTCGTTATTTGTCATGCTTTAGAAAGGTTGTCAGAACCTTTCGAAATATCGAATGTATAATTGTTGTCGACGGATGATCTAAACACATTCTTCATAGTTGATGAACGGTGCTAGTGAAATATGTGAAACATGATAAGATGTCAAACATGTTTTGCTTCCACGAACACTATTCTATCTTGCCGACGATGTATATTCTGTATTCCGTTGATAAATATCCATTATAATTTGTCTACAAACAGCTGTAAGAATTATGATGTTAGTGATATGTGTTGAAGATCCTGAAACAGAAGGAAAACAATGGGTTCCTGGGAATTAGGAAATTTGTGGATCGTGCCAAAATATTACAATGATAAGAAAGAAAGAAATCAAATAGTTTACATTTTTCTTTTCTAGCCTCCACGGAGACAGTATTAATTAGCCGGTTTATATGTCTAAAACCAAACCAGGGATGTATATATAAGGGTTGATCTTCAGTAAAGTCTGTGTAAGAATGTGGGGCAGTTGGAATAATCTGTGTAATAATGTTGGTCAGTTGGAATAGTTTGTGTAAGAATGTGGGGCAGTAGGAATAGTCTGTGTAATAATGTTGATCAGTTGTAAAAGTCGTGTAAGAATGATGGTCAGTTTGAATAGTCTGTGTAATAATGTTGGTCAGTTGGAATAGTCTGTGTAAGAATGTGGGTCAGTTGGAATAATCTGTGTAATAATGTTGGTCAGTTGGAATAGTCTGTGTAATAATGTTGGTCAGTTGGAATAGTCTGTATAATAATGTTGGTCAGTTGGAATAGTCTGTGTTATAATGTTGGTCAGTTGGAATAGTCTGTGTAATAATGTTGGTCAGTTGGAATAGTCTGTGTAAGAATGCGGGGCAGTTGGAATAATCGGTGTAATAATGTTGGTCAGTTGGAATAGTCTGTGTAATAATGTTGGTCAGTTGGAATAGTCTGTGTAAGAATGCGGGGCAGTTGGAATAATCGGTGTAATAATGTTGGTCAGTTGGAATAGTCTGTGTAATAATGTTGGTCAGTTGGAATAGTCTGTGTAATAATGTTGGTCAGTTGAAATAGTCTGTGTAAGAATGTGGGGCAGTTGGAATAGTCTGTGGAATAATGTTGGTCAGTTGGAATAGTCTGTGTAAGAATGTGGGGTAGTTGGAATAGTCTGTCTAATAATGTTGGTCAGTTGGAATAGTCTGTCTAATAATGTTGGTCAGTTGGAATAGTCTGTGTAATAATGTTGGTCAGTTGGAATAGTCTGTGTAATCATGTTGGTCAGTTGGAATAGTCTGTGTAATAATGTTGGTCAGTTGGAATAGTCTGTGTAAGAATGTGGGCCAGTTGGAATTACTACATTGTAGGGTTGATCCTACCAATTGTTTGTTCCAATTTGCCGTCATGTTAAACAGATTAAAACCTAGTGGTGACGCAAGCCTCATTCTGTGATAAGGTAAGATAAATGTACAGCTGTCAACGCCATCACAGAATATTACAACCATAAGGCATGTAGTTTTACTTGTGAAGTCGCCTGGTGGTTTGTTTTCACCGACCTATCCTCGTCGAAGTATTAAGTTGTTTTTAATACATTGCATTGTTATTTGTTTTGCGATGTTTATGTTATTTGCTTACTTTAAATAGCAGATATTCACAATGGCCTCCTACGATATGTCTATCCCTACGATAGAGTTATCTGACCGGAAGTCCGGGAACATTTGTCTGATGAGGTACAAAGTGTATT